>VUQH01000062.1:52189-70802 GCA_015106775.1 Etroplus canarensis | reverse complement strand
GGAAAAAAAGCGCAAAAAAAAAAAAAAAAAAAAAACTTGGCCTTTTCTTCTTGTTAGCACCCACAAGCCAGGCTGGACAAAGTCTCCAGCTGGGACTCAGCATCCTCTCCTAAGGTTAAGGATGAAGACGCAGGGAGGATTTGATAAGGATGACAGTGACAAACACCATCTTATTAAATCGGACGTGCTGTCCAAGCTTTATGCTCTACTAATCACTCAGATGAAATGCAAACGTCTCCATCAATGGTGCAGCTAAAGGGGCAACACTGAGGAAACTTAGAATAATAAAATAACAGACTGCGGATTAGCGGATGGTACTGATCAGTTCATTTAATAATGTCAGAGGGCTTCTAGCAATAGGGACGTCTCATGTGAACTTCACTGGCGTTAATAGCGGCTGCTTGCTTGTTGAGTTTGAGGTTGCCAATGGGATACAAAGCCGTTAACGTTAGTTCAAGTCGTTGCAATGCAGGCAAAGCAGCACCCCCCCCCTTCCACTAAGCATATGGCTAACTGTTGTGATTTGCGTTAGCTCGCAGGCTAGCATCAGCTAAACAGGCTAAGCATAACAAAGCGGCACCGGAACAGAGAGACGGGACAAACGCGGCTCCGCTTACACTGTAATGTGCCCGGCCCCTCGCATAACCACGGGTTCCGGACAGTATCTGGGCAAGTGTTCCTCGCTCACTACGTGCTCATCCTCTTCGTCTTCTAACTCATAAATGGTATCAAAGTCCGCCATGTTGGGGAGTAAGACGCTCATGACGTCTCCCGCGAGGCTGCGCGCGGACGCACGAGGAAGGGAGCCAGAGTTTATTCATTGGGGGAGAGAGACCGTCAGCGGGTACTTTGTTCAGGGCTGACAGATATTACACTGGGAGAATATATTAGAACAACAGACTGAAGCCCTGTTATCTCGGATAATAGATGAGCTTCCTCATTTCAGACGCGGACACGGGTCAAAGTGAGGAAGACCCCATTTCCTCAGCTACTTGACCATTAACATGCCAGCGAATCACTAATTAAGAAACGCTTTCACCTCTACAGACTGAAAACAGACCTGTTCCAGTCAAATGCAAGTCAGGAGTGGACAGTAACAAAATACATTTACTGAAATCAGAATCTTTTATTAATACCAGGGGGGAAATGAATTCCAGATGCTCCATTAGGTATAAAAATTATAAATGATATAGTGTAGTGGTTTAGACATTCGTCTTACAAGCGAAAGGTGCCTGGTTCGATTCCAAGTGGGGACACGAGCCCCTTTCGCCATAGAGGGTTGTGTCAGGAAGGGCATCCGGTGTAAAACCTCTGCCAAATTACCATTGCAGATTAATCTGCTGTAGCGACCCCTTGGAGAGGATACAAGAGAGCAGCTGAAGGTACATTATAAATGGATATGAAAGATAAAAACATATAACTGTGTAATATGTAAAAACTGCAATGTCCCATAAACACTCAAAGGTAAAATAGTAGATGGAAAATGAAAACAAAATAAATGCATCTTGATGTAAAAAGTGCAAATACCACATAAATGCTATAAATAAGATATGTGCATAAGAGAAATAGTGGAGGTGTTGTAGAGCTTGATGGCCTCAGGTAGGAATGATTTTCTGTGGTTCCTCATGGTGAAAGTACTCCTGTGCCTGTCCAGCACGTCATGGAGAGAGTATGAAGGATTGTCCTTAACTTGGAGAGCATCCTCCTTACTGACATCCCCTTCAGAGAGTCAGGCTCCACACCAATGACATTACTGGCTTTTCAGCGTCTGCTGGTGTCTACTCCCCCAGCACACCACAGCATTTCTTCTCAGAAAATAGAGACGGCTCTGGCCCTCTACAAGAAAGGCCAGGGATTGGGATTTCAACGCATAATGGGCTTTAAAAAGGAAAAGAAAAACATTATTTGCATCTGATTTGTATTGGAATAAAAAAGCATGGGAATTCCTACAGGCTATTGCATACTTTGGTGTTGACACCATGTTCATATGCTATACATCATCTGTTATCTTCTTTGGAACTTACTTCTTTATAGCAATATATGGTCTTTTTTCAAATGCATTAGAGCGTGTGACTAGATAGGTCATCAGAAAAGAGTAGAGAACTTGTCACAGAGGGGTTTTTCTTTAATGTTTAGTACAGTGATTCTTAAGATTTTTTGCCATGTCCCACTTCAGAAGCTGAAAAAAATTTGTACCCCCACACCCCAAAATTTTATCAATCATTTACAATAAAAAAGGATCCACTTTGAATTTTACTCATATAAAAGTGCATATCATCAGCTCAGTATCATCTGCAACTGTATGCTTGTTTCTTTTTCATATAAAAATTGTATCTATTCACTTCATATTTTTCACCTGGTTGTCCACGACCCACATGCGGTGGCTCTGCTCCCACCAGTGGGTCCTGCCCCACAGTTTGAGAACCGCTGGTTGAGAATAAGTTGGGTGCTAACACCACTAGCATCACAGAAGTTAAAAAACAAAGAGAGCTCTAGTAGCATAAGGAATAAGAATGTTGCACAAATGCATAATTCAAGAGGCCTTGTACCTACTGACTATTCAAAAAACTGCAATGTTTTCACACTGTGGAAAAGCAGGCTGATATTTTTGTAGTCAACTGTTTTGGGCTGTTCTGGAATTGTTCAAGTTATTTTGAAGCTGCAGATCTGTAGCATGTAAGTTAAAAATGGTGCATGCTTTTGGCTGTGGCTCAGGAGGCAGAGCGGGTCATCTTCCAACAGGAAAGTTGGTGGTTAGATCCTTAGCCTCTCTATTCTGCATGCTGAAGCATCCTTGGGCAAGACACTGAACCCCAAACTGTTCCTGATGCCTCTATCGGAGTGTGAATGTGTGCATGATACTTAAAATGCACTTAAAGGCATAAAATAATGCGCTGTGTGAATGTGTGCACAATATGTAAATATGTTTTAAGATTTTTGACATTTACTTTGAATAGTTAAGTGTTTGTAAGAGCAAATGCTCTAGTACTTTAAGTAATAATTTGACTGGGCAACTTCCACTTGTATTGGAGTAATATTTGACCAGGAGTATACTATACTTTGACTCAAGTAATTAAGTTGTGTACTTTGTCCATCACTGATGAAAGTGCGCCTCATAACAATGCATTAGTTGATCATATGCTTAAATAGACCAAATAATAAAAGAATCAGGTGACTTCAGACCCTTTTTTGGGTGCTCAAGCAGAGGTGCCATCAAGGGGTGGCAGAGCCCTATCCCCTTCAAGACTCGGCAACATAATATCATTCGTGGATTTGAATTTTGGCTTTTGGTTTTGATGTGTCAAATACCCCAAAAATTTCATCTTTGCACCCTTAAAAGTAACAATAGCAGAAGTAACTATAATGCATTTTAGTATTATTTGCTGATATCACCATCTATTGGATACACTGGCAAATCAGTTCTGAACTCTATCCGGTTGAATATACTTCACTGTTATGATGGACTTTAGGATAGCATTTTACAGGATTCATTCATTCTAAACATGGACTGAACAGGATGATTGTCTCTCCATTGAAGTGACAGACCGCAACTGTATTCTTTACTCAGGGGTAGCCTATCCGATGCCCTATTTTGAGTCTACACAATAAAGGGAGAGTTTATATGAACTCAAAAACTTAAATGTAAACGTAAATCCCTTACCAGTTTGCTTCTTGCACCTGGGTATGGAGAGACAACCTGATTTGCCAGTGTCTGTATTGAATGACGCTACTTTAATTTCTTGATGATTTGGTGGTCTGCCCCCATGTGGTTAGGACACTGAAACAATGTTTTGCATGTTTCTCCTAATATCTGCTGTGCTACAAATGGTTCTTTAATATACTATGGAGAAATATCATGATTGAATCTTTGCCTCAGGTTTCATCAACTAAAGGTTCCACTGTAAAACAATGCTATACAATTTCTCCCCTGGGATTAATAACGTATTCTTATTCTGAAATCATGATTATTCATTCTGAATTATTCTAAACCATAACAACAGACAATCCAACTAATTAGGCTGCTTTTTGAAAGTAACATTGTAATGTGTAACTGAACAGGTGAAAGTGTTGAATACGTTTGCAAACAGTGTATTCCTTTATTCATTTTATTAAAAGACAATTAAGTATTATTATTATCAACAGCAGTTCATTAAGTGTTACTTTTTTAAATAATGTATTAATCACAAGGCAATCTATGCATGACGTTCTGATTGGGGCTAAGCCCCCCTAAAGTTCTGATCTTAGAATCACCCCTGGGTCAGATTGATCAGAAAATGAAAAACGAATCCCGACTAAATATTTATTTTATTTTATTTTGTTTATAAGAGATAGACCTAATTGACAAGAACCAGTAGACTAAATGCCACTCAAACTCTGGGTTTGCTGCAACTTGTCACGTGTTTTTAAAGTATAAATTTTAAGCACTGAAATGATGCACTGAAAAATATCCTTGTCAGCTTGGGGAAGAAATACTGTTCTAGGCCACAGTTTATTTATCTGTTTAGTGTTATTTTAACTTTAAAAAGCAAGCTTTTGGAAAGTTGTTGAAGTAGGATCTTTAGTAGGAACGTTAAAATTTAATGCACACTCACTTACAGCTGCGATAAGCTCCTGCCACCCCTGCAACCCTTAATTGGATCAGCAGAAGAAAATGGATGGATGGATGGATGGAGGGATGGTCTGTCTATATTTGGAAATCCCAGAAGCGCAAAACCCTTTCAAATCCAACATCCTATAACCCTCGCGAAAACAACAATTGAAAAATAAAGAAAATGACAGCTGTTCTGCAAAACGCATTTTATTTACACTTGGAAAGTTGCCATCAGACGACCTCTCTACCCGTAACACCCGTTTCATTCACAAATCTGTGACGATTTGTCGAGTCGACGCAGTTTGTCCACTGAGCCTGAGCTTCATGCCGTCCAGTGTAAAATTTCAGTGAAATGTTCCTGATTTCTCGCTTTATTCACACACACACACACACATGCACTTCTTCACATACAAAAAAATAAAAATAGAAAAAGATAGGCTATTTATATTTTCTTAACTCGCAAACCATTTGAAACACTTTAAAAATATTTCTCCCCCTTTTATTAAAAAAACTATTCTATAAAAACTAGTGTTTGAAGATCCTCCAGGGTTTCTTTGAATCAGTTGCCTATACGCAGCTTTGTGCTTCAGGACGAGAGTTCAGATCCTCTGGCTGAATATCAAGTGCTCATATGTGGGAGATCATTCAAAGAGTGAACTGTTTTTACTGAGTCACAGTCACTTGCTGTATATTCCTGATTGAAGGCAAGGTGTTCATTCCTTGAGGAGGGTACATTGAGCCCTGGATGTCTGTGGGACTGAGAGACCCCGGCACTGGCAGGGGGCTCACTGAACCCGGGTCACTCTGCACAGACCCGCTGCTGCCGTCAGACTGACCCATTTTCTTCTTGATCAGCTTTCTCTCCTTAGCTCTGCGGTTCTGAAACCATATTTTCACCTTAAGAGACGCACAAAAATGAAAGAAAAAACTGTTAATTGCTTAAATATCGCCCTGCCTACATCATTTAATATCAGCTGTATCCCAAAAGAAAAAAAACAGAACCAATAACCTGTACATGAGAAATAATCTGTGATTTTTCACTTGTAAAAAGAAACTAAACCTGAATAAAAATAGGTATGGAAAGTAAATTTTAAAAATTATTATTATTATTATTATTAGTAGTAGTAGTAGTAGTAGTAAAGGCATTTCTGTACCTTTTATTATTCTCAATTTTATTCCACTGGCATACATAAAATAAAATAAATACAATTAAACGAATGTTACCTTATTATAAATCATCATTCATATTTACTCATAAACCATTTCAAAATATGAGAAAACTAAATATTGTGACCATATATTAAGTTTATTCGCAGTAAAAACGTCAGAATGTATACGAATGTACCACTGCAAAATGCATAATTCATTTCAAAACATTACTTCAAATAATTTGTTTCCAGTCATAAATAATTGTACAATAACCTCCTGACTAATAACGACTTTCTGTCGGCTTAATACAATTATAGCTGCATTTTACTGGCACTGACCTACTCTTATAATCACACTAGTTGCGACACATTTAGCCTTTTATGTTTTTGGGGGTATTTTATTTTATGTGATATTCGTTGATAGCCATATAGAAATATCTGATGAATGCTATGTGTGTGTTTATCTTAGATTTGTTGGATTTTTCCCAAATCAATACCAGTAGTTAACACAGACCCACCTGTCTTTCCGACAGACCGAGGTTGACAGCCAGTTCAGATTTCCTCCTGATGGTGATGTATCTGTTGAAATGAAACTCCTTCTCCAGCTCTAATCTCTGATGGTCTGTGTACACTACCCTGTATTTCTCCTTCGTTCTTGTTTTACCTGTAAAAGTGACCAACAAACAGCACATATTATGAGGATTTTGCCTGTCCGTTTCTGGTTGTCTCCAAGTGGCTGAACTAGAAGGTTTTCCCCAGAGCAGGCTGCATGCCAGGACCGGCCTATCTGCGCATAGCATCTTTATTGACTGCATCTTCAATCCACATGTCTTTGTCTTTTCTACAGATACGAAGTTGGAGCTTTTTGATCTTGCTTTGATGAAAACTGTAGTGCACTGAATTGCAAGAGCCACAAGTCAGATCCTCCAGAAGACACAGGGGAGGAGAAACTGAAGATTTAGCGCCATTCATTCTGCGTAAAATATCTACTCTATATTTAAACACCTAAAGACAAAACAAAAGGGCAGCATGGATTCGACTAAAGGAATTAAAATAGATGTAATGCATTTGGTGCATTACATCACTACTATTACCGTAAACAATCACACAGTAAATGCAATAACTGCAAATGACTACTGTATATTAGCCGTGGAAAAACGTCACTCTTTCAGGTTATATAACTAACTCTTGCTGAGGAAGCGAGGCTGGCGCACATCAAAGTGAAGAGGTGTTGCTAGAAAAATGCCACTGCCTGGATATGATGGATAACATAACACTGTAACAGAGAGATCGACCTTACATGCTCTACATTATTGACATTTACATAACAGCTGGGTTTGGGCCCGATTCCTCACACCTTTTAAGAATTCCGCCATGGGAGAGATTGGAATAGATGGATCCCAAACTATTATTTCTCAAAAGGTATGGATGGAAACAGATTATGGGCACATTTGATACAATTTGTAATTGATTCTGCTTTTGCTGAGACCAAATCAATTATGACCTGTATATATATTTTTATTCTAACAGCGTTTTATACTCATAAGCAACCTGCAAACTGTCACAGGACCAGATTTCTCCTCTGGTGCTTTCAACTTCTTTCGAGTTTTCCTTTATTTTTTTAATTTTCTGGACGTGTTTTGATTATAAACAGGTATTGATTTTAAATGGCACGGACCTGTTGGTGTGCGTAAAATTCTGACCCAAACGGAGCTGTTGCAAGACCAGCTCGTCTATCTGTCGAATAACAACATTTCAACAAAATGATCTCACCTGTAGAAGATGACTGCGCGGTTTTACTCATCCATTGGTATGAATTACGCCTTTCTCTCTCGGGGGAAACTTGTGCAACAGTAACGTTGTCCGGTGGAGGCTGTAATACAGCAGATCCCGGAGGATGCATATGCGTGTATTCAGTGGAACAGTAAGGGACCTGTCCTGGGGATGAGTTGTTCATGGGTGCAGGAATAGCATTAGGGGGTCCCAGACCATATGCACCCCAGTCCTCTCGTGGGGGGCCATATGAAGGGCCCCAGCTCCCCGTAGACTGTGCGTGGGTATCCATGTTTGGAACATGATGGTATCCGGTAAAATCGGGGTACTGTGGTGTTGAAACAAAGTTCTGTGGAGGCAAATTGATGCTTGATCTTCTCACAGGCCCTTGGTGATACATACCGCTTTCTTTATCCAGTATGTATCCAACATACATGACTTGTAGAAAAGTTTTTTTTAAATATATTAAAACAGCAGAGGCGACATTGTCTCCCTGCAGCTGTTTAAAACAAATCCTCGTAGTTTATAGTCCAAACGGGTTCCCCAAGAGAAATGCGAGGTAGTTCCTGTCCTGTCTCCAGCCTCACATGCTGTGGTTCTGTTGACATGAGACCGAAGTTACACTAAGGCCTCAACTCTTGCAGATTTGCATCCAAATGAGAGTGAGGTGTCTCCTAGCGGCTGTCCTGTAGCGCGTCATCACAGAACAGTAAATGAGCTCTTCGAGCCCCTGAATAAATTAACACCGCAGCCTATCAGCTGCACACAATAAAGCGAGGCAACACGCAGGCTGCACAAACGCAGCAAGTCAAAAGGCCTGTGCGTAAAGTGCACACACACACATTCAGTGTTTCTCATATTTGTTGCAAGAGTTAATCAGCTGTTGAGCAACAGTTCATATATACGGAATACTGATGGCAACATTTTATTTTTAGAGTTTCAGCTTTTATGTCAGTTAAAAAAAAAGAATGTGGATTTCAGAACTGCGGGGATTTAAGCGATCACGCTTCACGCGTAAATCCCGTAATCTTATTTGTTAAGATATTCACTTGCAAACGAGGTGCAAAGCATGAGAAAACTTTGATTCTTTAACACAGTAGTATTCTGTCTTCACACCTCAAGGTCGCACTTCACAGCTAATTCCGGTTACAAGGAAACTCCAGCAACCCCCTCTGTGACAAACAGCGCCCTGCGACACAGCTTTGTGCAGTGAATTTATTTTTCTCCAGCCTTTATGTTTCTGCGAGTCAACGTCAACCTTTAGGAATTACTATAAAAAACATCAGGAAACTTATATGATAACTCCTAACCCAATTAAAAGCTCATGATGGAAGAGTCAAAAAATACAAGAAACTGACAATTAAGAAACTAGAGGGCAATGATGAGTTCAGGCCCCTGCGGTTTGCAGAGTCATAAAAGCATCTGGTTATTGATGACAAAATATTTATGAGACAGAGTAATAGAGTTGTTTCTTGACACCCCACGGCCCAGTCTTGTCTGTGATTTGCACACAATGCTGGGTCCTGGCTGTCAGTCAGCTGGCTCTGCTTAGAGATACCTCTTTAATGTGTATTTTGGCAGCATGGGTACTGCACTGTAATGCCTTAAAATCAGAGAAGGAATCCAGGTTTGCACAATCACTGTGTTGCATAGTGGGATTTAGGGAAGGAATGCTAATAATAAAGATCTACTCAGTATCAGTCCCTTTAGATTTTCACAAAGGGCCAAAGAAACTGCTGATGCAGGCATTTTGAGAGAAAAAAGTGTACAGTAAGGAATTTGGCTGTTGCCCTCTGTTGTGTATTTTACTGAATTAATTAAATCCACTCTTATTTTTCTTTTTTTTTTTTTTTTGCAATGCATCACATCACTGCAGTGTTTGCACTGAGCTTGCTTTGTTCTGTTCTTTAGTTTTGGTCTAGGTAAAGGGTCTCAAACCTGTGGCTCCAGAGCCACGTGTGGCTATTTTGCCAATATCCAGTGGCTCCCTGTGGCTTTGACAAAAACGAGACTAGATGAATACTGAAATATTTTTTTTTAACCTTTTCATGTTTATTGATTATTCCTCTAAAAGATTATTTATCTTCTTGTTCTGTAAAAATGTACAGCTTATATGCTGAATTAAAAAAATATTGATAATATGTGCTTCACAGGCTATGTCTAATACCTGGTGCCTTATTCTCTAAGTTTTGCTGAACTTCAGTCATTCTTAACATGGTTGTAAACACATAAATTGTCCAAGGAAAAAAACTGATTTCCTGCTGGCTTTGGACTTCAGTCAAAATGAAACTGAAATTACCTTTTTTCAACTTTACACTATTTTTAAAGCTATTAACCCATCATATGTTTTAATTATTATCTAAGTAGGCTGCTTTTGATTAAATTAAATTAACTGGCACACAAACAGTGACCTGTTTATTTTCACAGCTACTCTGTTTCAAAGTAGAGCTAAAGGTACCAATAGATTTTTTCTTCCACTTTGCATTTATTTTTTTTGTCTGTTATAAAAAATAATGAAAGTAAATCAATTTTAACATTTTGGTTCCATAATTTCATATACATAAGAAAAACTTGGTATATTTGTTAAAAATGCAACTGCAGCTCTCTGCAAAGTAATCACTTGTGTTAAAAGACTTTAATTTATACCCAGTTAGTAATATTTATAGCATAATTTATGCTCATAAGGTTCTGTCACCTTTATTACAAAATTCAAATATGTTCTGCTGCTCCATGCACATTTTTTTGGTCAAAAATTGCTTGAAATGGCTCTTTTGACAGTAAAGGTTGCCGATCCCTGGCAGAGGTGGCCTATGGTAAGACTCAATAACGTCCTCTTGCGGATTTTTATATAACTACAGGTGCTGCAGTAACTTGATGGGTGATCTGTTTGACCTCCTCAAGAGGGCAGCCTCCACCAAAAACAAAAAAAAAGAAACTCAAAAAGCATACGTTTCTGTAAACGCACTGAATTACCCATGGCCTATTTCCTTAGCAGCATGCATTATATAGGCCAGCATGTGCCTGCATTTACAAAGGAGAAAATCTACTTTGACTCCAAGTTTACAACCTACTTATTTTATTAAGTGGAGGAGCTAATAATTCTATCAGCAGAACTTAATCTGTCCACTGTTTTCCCAAACTGTAGGTCTTTTTTTTTTTTTTTTTAAAGTATATTCAGGTACATGTTTTAAGTCCTGTCATTAAGAAGGATCTTGCTATAGAAAAGTTTTATTTTTAGAAGAATTCTGAGCGCCATGAACTTGAATTTAGAAAAAATAGCTGAAAGGCAAAAGTATCTTATCAACATTAAAGTAAGTTGTTTCTTTGACAGTCATAAAAATGTGCAAATATACCTTCAGCTGCTCCCTTGTATTGTCCCCAAGGGGTTGCTACAGCAAATTAATCCACATTGGTTATTTGGCAGAGGTTTTATGCCGGATGCCCTTCCTGACACAACCCTCCACAGCAAGAGGCCCCCACCTGGAATTGAACCAGGGACCTTTTGCTTGTAAGGTGAATGTGTAAACCACTGCACTGAATGTGTAAGAAGAGTAATTTGCAAAGAAGACTAGCATCTTCTCCATCATGTTGTAACACATTTGATGGTTTGAACTGGCTAATATTTTGTTTTTCTTTGAAAGAGGCTTAATAATATAATGACCTTAATAATAATAACCTCCACTTGCTGGAGGTTATTATGTGAAACTTTCTGTTTCAGATGTTTCTTGCAGCTTCACAGTAAGGTCTTGCTGTAAAGTAAATGCTGTAAATGCCATCAGGTGACCTTTAATAAGTGGATGCCTCTGTGGACGCTCTTGTTTGACTTATCTCCAGCAAAGTGAAGGCTGTGATTCCTGAAATTTGCTCATCTATCATCAGTGCTACTGTCACATGGTGCTGGTCTACAGATCAAGAACATTGTTTCTGAATGAGATCATCACCATAGTTCACTAACAGGGTTCTGCAGGAACAGACTTGTTCAGAGTTACGGAATAAACTGAACACATCATGAAGAAAATGTGAAGAATCCTGGCCTTGGTCTTACTCAGATTTGTGTGTTTAAGCTTTCTAGTGTGAGGGTTAGTTTGTATACGTTCTGATATTTCTGATACAGTGTTAGTGACACACTACGTCACTCTGAAAGTCTTATAGGAAAGACCTAAAATTTGTTCTGTACTTAATGTTCCAGTCTGCAATTCTTTGTAAATCACAGGTCAAACTCCCAGCACAGATTAATTTGAATTCAGCATTCAAATGTTAGGTACCTCTGACTGAAGACTATAAATACCTTGTTTGTGCAAAAACTCTCGTGTTTTCACTAGATGGCGCAATTGAGTTGCTTATGCAATGCCTAATCTTGCTATGTGTGCATGTGCAGAATAAAAATTATGTACTGTTGATCATAGATAGATAGATAGATAGATAGATAGATAGTCATGTTATCAAGAAAGTTTTTAGAGGACTGTGCAATCCCGTAAAAAACTAAGTACATCCCAAGATCCAAAAACCTGTAGAACCACCTTTACCAGAAATAACCTGAAATAATCACTTTCTGTATGACTTTATCAGTGTCTCACATCATTGTGGAGGAATTTTGTCCCACTTTTCTGTACAATGTGTCTTCAGTTTATTGAGGCTTGTTTATGCACATCTCTAATGAATTCCCACCACAGCATTTAAATCAGGTTGAGGTCTGGAATTTGACTGAATCATTGCAACAGTTCTTTTCTTTTTCAGCCATTCTGTTGCGGGTTTGCTGGTGTGCTTGGGACCATTGCCATTAGATATATACAGCTCAAGATAGTTAAGCTTAAGCTTATATAGTGCATGGACAAGGTAGCTTTGATACTTTCCACGACAATCAAAAGCATCATGCTGGGTTTTCTGGCCTATACCACACTGCACCATATCACTAACTCAATAGACACACAAAAACTTTATTCTAATGGGCCCATTTACAGCAGTACTTGACCTCAGCTATGTCCACTATGCATCACTTAACTTTTTCTTGTGTCCAAACAGTATGAGAGTCTGATAAGTATTTTTCTGCTTTCAGAAACTTACATAATAATGAATCTCTAACTGGTTTGACTGTGTTACATTTGGATACAGCATAAGAAAGCGAAGCCAATTTCTGTGTCATCAGTCATCACTATAAATTTGCATGGATTACAAACTGTATAACAAAAGTCTCTTCTCTCTTTGATCTCTGCATAGTGTAAACATAGTAGATCAATAACAGTCAGAGGTGAAGCAGCCCAGGAATTTATTGATATTATTTAATTTACTACAGTGTATCTCTGCAGGGAAGGAGGTAAAACAGAACCATCTGTTACTATTTTTAGAGACGCCACTGTGCTTGAATGTTTTTACACAAATGAACCAGTCCTGAGTATGTCATTCATAATGTAAAACATCTGTAAGACAGAACACCATAAAGCATTTCAGTAAATTTATTCAAGATACAACAGAAATAGGTGTTGGCAGGATGACGAGAAATGTTCCTGTTAACAAGTTGCTGTTGCAACAGTAATTGTTAGTCAACTTTTACTTACACAAGAACAGACGGAACTGCACAGTGAGATTTAAAAGTTAAAGTTACCAGTACACAGAATAGCCAGACTCAGATGTGTTATATTGCTGGATTCCTGATACTAATGCATTAACATGCAAGCAGCTTGTAGCTGACCTTTGAAAAACATAGTTTAACTACTTTCAAGATTTTAGTGTTATGTAATTTGCCGCAAGCCTCAATAATTTGCTATAACAGCTAGTTTTAGGTGTGACTCATACAGTAGTCGATGATGTGCATGCTGAGAATGAACAGGTGTCAGTGATGATTAAATAAAGGAGGCATTACTGTGTGACTCATAAGCTTTATCACAGAAACAGTTGTTCTTTGGATTTATTTATTGCTTGTTTTGCCTCCTAATGGTATGTCTAGGTGGTTTAAAGAAGAAATATTGCCACACTTATTCTCTAAAAATGATATGTGTTTGCACCTGCTGCCACCACAGTGACTTCTGGGAATCTTCTGTGACATTACTGGTATTTCAAGAACTTCAGGAAATAAAAAAATATGCTTGAGCAACTCATATGTTCCTTATTAGTCAAACATCCAACAATCAACCTTAAAATAAACTTGTTTTTACTGGTTCTCCTAAAAAGACATTTCTATGAAAACATCAGAAAGCCAGTATTTCTGGTTTAAATTTGAATGTGACAGGCTGGCATGCCAGCAGTGGAAAAAAGAAAAATTGCACAATGTTTGTTTTATTCATAGCATGTGTTCCCCTTCTGTCATTTTTTTTGGCTCACTGATTGGAAACAGAAAACAGATCTAAATAAGATATTCTGATCACCTACTGCTTCCATGTAGCTCAGTGCAAATAGGAGGGTGTGCAGAGCCTACATACAGTCTGATACTGACTTTACCAGTTTCAATTTGTTTCCCTGAGCCCTCCCCTCTCAGAGTGCAGTGAAACTATTGCACTCACTCCCTATTGTTTAGAACACTATGAGGAGGTGAGGCTATATAAAGCCAGCCTCCAGCTTTTTTTCATTTTTTTTTTTGGGGGGGGTGAAGAGTAAAATGCCTCAACCAGAGTGGCCTGTGAATAATGGTTTTATTTTGAAGTTCACATCAATGTTCTGGTGCTTCTGTTGGTCACCATATGCTCTGTTGTTCTGTGGTGTTTTTTTTTTATTGTTGCTGCCATGAACAATTTGTGAATGTGCAGTGGCTGGTACTCTGGTCTCCTTTCATCCACTTGATGCATCTGCAGAGGAATTGTGTGGCTTGTATTACTATAAATTTCCACCCAGAATGCATAGATGATTTTTAGGTTTTTATCATTTGATAGGATTAGTTTCCCCTGTAATGCAGTGGTTTACGCATTCACCTTACACACGAAAGGTCCCTGCTTCAAGCCTCAAGGTGGGGACACCCCCTCTCACCATGGAGGGTTGCATCAGGAAGGACATCTGGCGTAAAACCTCTGCCAAATTACCAATGCGGATTAATCCGTTGTGACAACCCCTTGGGGCGAATACAAGGGAGCAGCCCAAGGTACATATTATGACAGGTTTAATTGTTTTTTTGTGTCTTTGAGATTTTAATCATAATCCAGAATGAAAATGCTAGACAATTTGGAAATGAATTGCCATGAAATTTTTATACAAGGACTATGCAGTTGTGAAAAATTAAGTACACTCTTAATGTTTCTATAGGAGTTAAAAATGTAAGTAGCAGCCAGATGATACTAATCAAAAGCATTTGATTTGCCTTATCATCAGCAAGTGTTAACACCTCTATAAAAGCAGCAGTTTTTGCTGTTTTGTTGGTCTGAAGCATTCAGGTGTGTATTAGCACAATGCCGCAATCTTCCCATGAGTGGTTGTCCCAGCAACTTTACCCCAAGGTCAGACTGTGCAGTGCTTAGAGAAACTGCAAAAGAGCTGCATCTCAAACTCTACAGACCTCAGTTAGCATTTTAAATGTTAAAGTTCATGACTGTACAATAAGAAAAAGACTGAACCAGTATTGTTTTTTTGGATGATTGCCAGGAGAAAGCCTCTTCCCTCATCTGAACAAACCACAAGACTTCTGGATCAATGTCCTTTAGACAGATGAAACCAAACTGGAGATGTTTGGCCATAATGCACCATGTCTGATGAAAAACAAACACAGCATGTCAGCACAAACATCTCATACCAACTGTCAAGCATGGTGGTGGCAGGTTGGTGATTTGGGCTTGTGTTGCAACCACAGGACCTGGACACCTTGCAGTCATTGAGTTGACCATTAACTCCCCTGTATAACATGCAACAGGACAATGATCCTAAGCACACCAGCAAATCTACAACAGAATGACTGAAAAAAAGGATCAAGGCCAGTCAAAGTTCAGATATCAACCTGATTGAAAGGCTGTAGCAGGACCTTAAGAAAGCTGTTCATAAATGAATGCATGCAATCACGCAAGGAATAGAAGCAAAGTTGTAAAGACAAGTGGGCCAAGCTTCCTCAACAGTGATGTCAGAAACTGATAAAGTCATACAGAAAACAAATACTTAAAGTTATTGCTGCTAAAGGTGTCTCTACAAGCTATTGAATCATGGGATGTACTTGGGTTTTCACAGGACTGCATAGAGTCCTGTAAAAACTTTTTTTTTCATATGACCTTAATTTAATTTTATAATGAAAGGTAACACATTTCTAGAAGGCAATCTATGACAGTGTACACTGAGAGACATAAACCAAGTGGCTGGGATAGTGTACAGGAAGATCTGTGCTGCATATAGTTTAGAAGTCCCCAAGTCCCGATGGGAGAGAATACCAAAGGTAGTTGAGAGCAGCAGGGCTAAGATCCTATGGGACTTCAAGTTCCAGACAGACATGCCGCTGCTGGCCAACCAACCATTTTTTTAAAAAAACCTCTCAGATATTTGTTTTCTTGCACAGTTGTGCATTGGCGCCTCCCACTTCTTTCCTGTCCTCGTTAGAGCCAGTTAGTGCTGCTCTCTGAAGGGAGTAGTTAACAGCATGGTAAGAGATTTTAAATTCCTTACAATTCCTCCACATAGAAGGCTATTTTATGTGAGCAACAAGCAAAACAGGCTTTAGAGACTGACAGGTCTCTAAAGAAAGTTATATCTTTCTGGCCATTTTGAGCCTGTAAACAAACAAACAACTGCTGATGCTTCAGATTTTAAACTAACCTAAAGAATGCCATGCTCTTTTTTTGCTCCTTTGTTAGTACAACAGTTTTCAGCTGTGCAACACGATTGCAGAAGGGTTTTCTAATGAACAATTAGCCTTATGAAATGATTAACTTGGATTAGCAGCCATACCAGGAGACTGATGCAGAGGACTGACAGTTGCTGATAACAGGACTTTTTGCAAAACTGTAGATCATTCTTTAAAATTCATTCAATTGTTTGTGATATTGATAAACTTGTTTGTGAATTGCATGAAAATGCGTTTTTCTTTGGAAGACAATGAAATCTGCAAATGATCCCAAACTTTTGACCGCACGTGTGTGTGAACACACGTGTGTGTGGGCATGCATAATATATTTTTACAAGTGCTCTCTCTATTTTTGCCTTGCTCTTGATGTTTTGTCTCAAGAAATTTGTGAGAAATATGCCACTCCTAGGCTGCAATCACACTTTACCCCCAATGCAGCACCATCACCATCTCACCACTCCTATAACTCCTGCTCATGACTGTATATTGACCTGTTGCTGATCTCTTGTTTATTTTTTCCTTTTGATCTCTGAACAACAGAGGACCTGAAGCTTAAGTCTTTTTTTAGCTGTTGTTGTTGTTTTTTTCCATTTGCATGTTAAAGGTGGACTAAAGTTAGGTGTCTTTAGGGAACAGTATCCGGCTTATTGTTCAACATTTAGGTGAGAGGTGTGAGCAAGCCTACCCACCATTCACCTTCTTGGACAGGGATCTGGGAATGGCACATGGGAAGGGGATTGACTTTTGTTTTTTGGGCATGATTGTCAGTGGCCTCAAATCAGTGTATAATAGGACTTCAAGCTGTATCACAGCTGTTTTTTTGGCAAAGTTTCAGAGGTTCCCTGAATTAATTAGTGGCTAGTTTTCAATGATTAATGGAGAGTTTTTGCTGCACTGTTTGCTTTGGGAAGAGACTGTTGGAAATGGCCAAGGAAGGGGAGGGAGTGTCATAATTGCAATTGTTGGATGAAAGAAACACAATCTGACCACACATTACAATATTATACTCTTCATAGTTGTGTAAGGTTTCTGAGAGAGCCGGAACAGGGAATTCCCCGGTTCTCTTCCTGTTTTCTCTTTTAAATATATTTTTTTAATTTTTGCCTTATCTGACATGAGCAGACTGTGAATCCATAAAGTCTTTTTTTAACTTTAGCAAATACAATACAATGAAATACAGACTTCATTTTATTATAAAATATAAATAAACAAATGAGTTTAGTTCAAGTCAAAACCCTTTGCTTTATTTTTAACATTCCATATCCTCCTCTTGGCTTTGCTAATGAGAGATTTATGCTGTAACATGTTTTATTTTAACAGGTTTTTTAGGGAAAACCCCCCCAAAAATATTTCACTTAATTTTTTTCTGCTCCAATGCAACACTTGTCAGCCCACTTTGATTCATCATTTATTCATTTCTAAATGCAAGGGTGTGACCACCAAAAAGACTTGTTGTCTCTCAGGACAGTAATATTAAGCAGAAGGTTAGACTGGGTCTTTCAAGGTTAGACTGGGTCTTTCTTGGACACATCAGCACTTCAGAAAATGGATTATGTTACCAAAAGTGCACAAATATAACACATATGGACTTCTGTAGTGAAGAAAAAGGTGTGAATAATTCAAAACATGTTTTATATTTTAGATTGTTCAAAACAGCCACCCTTTGCTTTGGTTACTGCTTTGCACACTCTTGGCATTCTCTCGATGAGCTTCATGAGGTAGTCACCTGAAATGGTTTTCCAGCAGTCCCAGAAATGCTGAGCACTTGTTGGCCCTTTTGCCTTCACTCTGCGGTCCATCTCATCCCAAACCACCTCGACTGGGTTTAGGTCACGTGACTGGAGGCCAGGTTATCTGGCACAGCACTCCATCACTCTCCTACTTGGTCAAATAGCCCTTACACAGCCTGGAGGTGTGTTTGGGGTCATTGTCCTGTTGAAAACAAAATGATGGTCCAACTAAACGCAAATTGGATGGGATGGAATGTCGCTGCATGAATCTGTGGTAGCCATGCTGGGTCAGAGTGCCTTCAGTTTTGAGTAAATTCCCAACAGTGTCACCAGCAAAGCACCCCACACCATCAGACCTCCTCCTCCATGCTTCATGGTGTGAACCATGCATCTAGAGACCATCCGTTCACCTTTTCTGTGTCGCACAAAGACACGGCGGGTGGAGCCAAAGATCTCAAATTTGGACTCATCAGACCAAAGCACAGATTTCCACTGGTCTAATGTCTGCCATTCCTTGTGTTTCTTGGCCCAAACAAATCTCTTCTGGTTGTTGCTTTTCCTCAGTAGTAGTTTTTTTTTTAGCAGCTATTTGACCATAAAGGCCTGATTCACACAGTCTCCTCTG
>VUQH01000062.1:27098-52169 GCA_015106775.1 Etroplus canarensis | reverse complement strand
TTCTGAGGCTGGTGACTCGGATGAACTTATAATCAGCAACAGAGGTGACTCTTGGTCTTCCTTTCCTGGGGCGGTCCTCATTTGAGCCACTTTCGTTGTAGCGCTTGATGGTTTTTGCAACTGCACTTGGGGACACATTCAAAGTTTTTGCAATTTTCCGGACTGACTGACCTTCATTTCTTAAAGTAATGATGGACTGCTGATTGGTTC
Organism: Etroplus canarensis; assembly: GCA_015106775.1. NCBI lineage: Eukaryota > Metazoa > Chordata > Actinopteri > Cichliformes > Cichlidae > Etroplus > Etroplus canarensis. The sequence continues at coordinate 51,959 of VUQH01000062.1, read as the reverse complement.
TCGCCATAATATGAATTCTAACAGTTGTAGCAACCTGACTTCTGCACAACACAGCTGATGGTCCCAACCTCATTAAGGCGAGAAATTCCACACCCCTGACAAGGCACACCTGTGAAGTGAAAACCAATTCAGGTGACTACCTAATGAAGCTCATCGAGAGAATGCCAAGAGTGTGCAAAGCAAAGGGTGGCTATTTTGAAGAATCTAAACTATAAAACATGTTTTGAGTTATTTCACAATTTTTTCTTCTCTACATAGTTCCATATGTGTTCATTCATAGTTTTGATGGCTTCATTGAGAATCTACAATGTAAATAATCATGAAAAAAAGAAAAACCATTAAGTGAGAAGGTAGGTGTGCCCAAACTTTTGACTGGTAGTGTAAGTGTGTTAATAGTTTAATAGCTTTGGTGTAGGTCTTTATCACAAAGCAGAGCAGCTTGCAGCTTGGTGGCTTCTCAGGAAAGTTCCTCATCCTTGCGCTTGTATGGAAAAACACTGTGTGAAGGCGCAGATACAAAAAAAAAAAACAGAAAAAAACATGACAGTCAAGAATACCCTTCCTTTCAACATCCTTCCCGTGTTTGTTTGTATGTCCAGTTCTGGAAACAGTCCACATCAGAGGTTGTTATCATGTGTTTGGGTGTAATATTGGGCACTCACTTACCTTAAACAGTAAATCCTGTGAGGAGTCAGTCAAGGGCCTACTCCTGTGCCATGTCATCCTCTCAGACACACCCAGTGCCGGTAACCAGAGGGTCCCATAGGAAGCCCGGTGTGTGGCGCCCTCCAGTCGTGGCCAGGATGATTAAAAGTTCCTTCCTTTCCTGCTCAGAGGGCATTGTGCCAGTGCGCAGACAGGCTGCCGACACCTTGTCCCGGCAAGGAAGTGAGTCTCTCGCAATCCAAAGAGCAGGATAGAGGCTGAACAGTGATGCACATTCCAATCTAAACAATTCTTTTCATTAAAGTTTGAACCCTCAAATGGGAATAAATAAGAAGCATTTCATTGTCTGAAAGCTGAGTTTCCTAATGCCAAGACTGGGACCCTCCCAAGAGGTTATTAGATAAATCTGAGGAGTCATGCATCAGAAAACCAAAGCAAAAAACACATTTCTGTTCCACAAGTTCTTTCCTGGGTTTGATTTTTTCTTTTTTACCTTTTTGGGTTTCAAATATATTCCAGCGAAACAGCAACATCATTCCGTGTTACTGACAGTTATAGTAAGGGCATCAGGGAGACTTTCTGCTGCTTTTCTCACATTAAAACTCAGAGCTGTTAGCAGCTCAGTGAGGCTTTTGTGAAAAGTTGTGTAATTTTCTTCAGATAATTTTGAATTAAATTTGGTAAAATATCAGCATGATCATATCCTAATGAGAATATCTGACAACTCTGCAGCCACGATAGTGGCACTGTGTGGCATTAAAAGCCTAACCATAGATGGACAAGGGCACTGTGACTTGACCCAGTGGTCTGTGATCGCACATTTATAAGCCTTAATTTTAGAAATAGGTTCATCCCATCTAGCTTTCTTCTCTTTTCTTTTTGGAGCCACAACTGAACATATACGAGATAAAGGGTTGAATGCTGTATCATTAGTTGATGACAGAAAGCTCTGTTATCATGGTTCAGCCATATTGTAGCTCTTAGATGCGTTCCACACACACAATAAATGCACCTTTCGGCTGCTCCCTTGTATTCTCCCCAAGGGATCGCCACAGCAGAATAATCCACATCGGTAATTTGGCAGAGGTTTTATGCTGGATGCCATTCCTGACACAACCCTCCATGGTGTGAGGGGCATGTATCCTCACCTGGGACCTTTCGCTTGTAAGGCGAATGTGTAAACCACTACACTATGGGGGACAGGCATTGCACAGACACAGTTACTTGCTATTTAGTACCAAGTATAACAAATATTTGAATTTCATTTAAAATGGGGGTACAGGTGCCTTAGATGGTCGATTCCGTCTAAGACAATCTCCAAATCTACATGGTCTGCCCCTTCATGGCAGAGTTGCTATGGTTTCTAAATACTTCCACTTTGTAATAGCCTCACTTATAGTTGATCATGAAGTACCTAGGAGGGAAGAAATTTTACCAACTGACTTGTTGCAATGGCATCCTGTTACAGTATCATACTTGAATTCAGTGAGCACTTTAGAACAACCCATTCTTTCACAAATGTTTATAAAGGCAGACTGCATGGCTAGGTGATACATTTTATACACCTGTGGTGATGGGACTGAATGAAACACTTGAATTAAGAGTTGTGGCCCAGTACTTTTGTCCATATAGTTCACCTGTGCCAGGTTGCATGGTAGTTCGTTCCAACAATTATCAAGAACACTTCACTTTTCAATACAAATATGCAAAGTCGGCATATCAACAAAACAATTATGATTCATGCTTTCAAATATTTGAAGCAAACATGAACCAAACAGCAAATTAATGTATAAATATATAGATCTTTATTTATTTCATTCTCAGTTAACAGTGTTGGGGAACATTACGTTCTCAATGCAATTAACTTGTTAAGCTACATGAACAACACAGAACCAGCTAGGAGGAAAGTTTGAGCTTCTGGTGAAATTACTGGTTATGACTTTTATGAAGATATGAAATAAAATACAACATCCACATTTTCTTTGTAGTCAGACAGAAACTTCGAATTATACCGTGATAGTGGAAGCTAAGATGATGGAGCTATTTATATGATGCTTGAAATTTAAGATATAAGTATAAGAACATGTTTTTGTAATGAATGACAGTGATGATGTTAGGCTGGCAAGAAATAATACACCAAATACTGCAAATGTTACTTTTCTAATATTTGAAAAATAATCATAAAAAACAAGAAATAAAATAACTTTTAATATTTTTTAACATGTGACCCTCAGCATACTTTCCTAATAATAAAATACAAAAAAATATACTTGATATAAAGTATCAGTGCATAATCACTTCCTCTCCTCATAAACAAATATACAGTCACAAAGAAAACATCGTTTAGAAATATACAAGTTCAAAATGTTCACTTTTCACTCTAGTTTACTCACTGACAAATACTTTTCCTGTAGTGATCATTGGGAAAGAGCTGGCTGAGTGTAGTGTATGTGCGTGTGTGTGTGTGCTTGTGTGCACACGCATGTGTGTTTGAGTGCATTAAAAATTGACCAGAGTTTGGTACTTTTAGTTCAAGATCTATGTCTCTCTCTCTCTCTCTCTCTCTCACACACACACACACACACACACACACACACACACACACACACACACACACACACACACACGAAGAGTTTCTGTAGCCCGCACTACATTGTAAGCATTGACAGAACAAGATGCAGGCCTCCTCAGCTTTATTATCAGTGAATACAGCAGCACAAACAGTAAATGACTCTGGAAATTACCACTGGGATATTATATGACGATATCATTAAGACTGAGTTGGAAAACCCTTTGGTTAATTTAAAATATGAATCTAAATGAGCAACAGAACTGGATTATGTGACAGTGTCTTCAGTCTATATAAATACGCAATTCATCTGACTAGTGCCTTTTTAATAAACTGTTCCTATTAAATCTAACATTTCTAACTAAATCTGTACACAAGAAAAATACACAGTTCTGATTCCCTGGTCATTTTATTTTAGCTGGACCAAATTTAAGTTTAAAGAACAACAAAGCAATACCAAACTGGAACAGGAGGAGGAAGAGTCTGCATATACAGTAACTTGTCATTTAAAATGAGACTGTTAAATTCGAAGCTGTCCGTTCTTACTCTCAGCTCTACCCTGTTTCCTCCATTAACCTGTGATTTTCTGAAATCCAAGAGAGATCCAGAGTACTCTTCTCCTCTATCACTCTTGGTCAACCTGAGTTAGTTGAGCTAAATATTTTATGAAATTACTGGAGCCATGACCTCAAAAAAGAGTTTTCATAATTAATGCTCTGCTCCCACCCATCTGTTGTTTGCTTTGAGCAAAAATTAACCTTTCTAATGTTTTTCAGAAATTACTTTCCAGTTTTCACTTTTCACTAGAATTGACTACAAATAAAAAAGGTTTTAGCATGAATTTGAAATGATTGAGGAATCCTCTCGCTTTTCTTTTGGAGTTTCTTCATCTCCAAAATATTGTAGCTCGTTCAAAGTTGGAATGATTGCAGTTTGTTTCACAGTAGACCAAAGAAATACCTGAGCCTGCTTTCAGTTGTTTGCCATATTACAGTGAACGTGGACCGGACCAGCAGCATTAATGTTGCCCTGCAACTGCAAACTGGAAAGGAATCACCAGCCTACAGGTTTCCCTTTTGTTGCGCAGCAGACGCACTAGAAGTCGGAAGATCACACTCGGAGTTGGGAATTTTGTGTTTCCCTCTCAAACGTTGCTACAGAAAGGTCCAGGGATAAGAGTCAAAACAGAGGAGAACAAAGCAAAGGCCTTGAGGCTGTCACTCTCAGATTCTCCAGGGGCAGAACAGGAGGTTACACTGGAGGGGTGGAGTAGCGCACCACAGAGTTATAGTCAGGCGGCGGGCTGTGACACTCCAGGCTGGCATCCAGAGCTGAGTCGTCCAGACTGAAGTCTAGAGGGGGAACAGTGGGTGGGTATTTCTCCTTCTCTGCGTCATTCAGCATGGACTCTTTACTCTTACTCACTGCCTTCATCCTGAAAGCACAAAGAGATGCAACTTATATGTCAGAGATAATTATCGCGTACATTACATACAATATACAACTCAAAATATATGTTTTTCAAAGGTCAATTTAAAGTAACCAATTTAATATAATTATAGGCAGTGCTGCCCATTATTTATTTAGATGGCAGTAATACAAAAAGACCTCCTTCGCCTGTTATTATCACAAATCAATTAGACTTAAAGTAATACCCAGTTTATAGGTTAGTCAACATACAGAAAAATACATTAGTGTCTAATGAGAATTTATAAACACATTTTTAAAGAAAGTTTATTTTGTAAAGATTAATTGCTTTTTGTACACCTCTGTATGTGCACAGACATCCACACTGTTTGACAATAATGTATAAGTTTATCCTTGTGAGTGGTTTTTATCTGTGTACATACATGAGTGAAAAATGTATTTGTCTTGAAGCTCTTCTAAAAACATATTCTTGAATCTTCAAGACTGGGCTTGTGTCTCCTCCTGGTTGCAAACTGGGACCCTTCATGTGTAAGGCAAATGGTTAAACCATTGCATTATGGCGGACACTAACCGTGTAGAATAAAGTAAGTAATTAATAGTTATATACATTTTTGTATTTTTGTTTTGTTTCTAAATCTCTGCACATCTGTGAAGCTCTTTGAACCCTAATTTGTCATACTGGATGATACAAAACCTTGATTTGACCATAAATTCATTCTGAAACCTTTTATTGATGACAACTGAAGAACAAGTGAAAATTTGGTGCCTTAAGTGGGGACGGCTAAACAAATTGCTGTGCACTTAGATCTATTGTGGGAAATATCGAGGCTCACTTTTCTTTATGAGAACTTCATTTGATTGCTGTCACAATAGGGAGCTGTTTTGATATTCTTTGATTAAAAAAATCCCCCCTGTGAAGCTGTACCATAAGACAAATGTATGATGTAATCAATCATCCTGAGCTTTTCTGCTTCATTTGATGTCCAGAATATGAGTAATTGCTTCTTATTGTCTTGGACGTTGCTAGGGTTTCCCAGACCTCCTCTCTCAGGGCTAAAGGGTCAGTGCCCAATGGGGGGGAGTGACACCGCTGCACTGGAATTTTATCCTGATGTGTAAACTACCTGGTAAACTAGGCATCAAAAGCAACAACAATAGTACACTATTGTCTGGGCAGTACCAAGAGCAGGGAAGAGATACAATTGAACCACGGGAAACAATATGAGTCAGAGTAAAACTCACTTACAACTGAGCTGAAACAATCACAACACTGTTTACAAAATTACAAAATTGCTTGGACATGAGCTGGCTGTCCACTAAAAGTTCAGATTTTTGGGGGGAGGAGGTTAATTTATAACTCTCTTTAAAATCTACACAGACTCCACACAATCAGCCTCAATCACAAGTTGTCGTACTGGCAGCAAGAAGTGAGGCTGAAGGAGTGCTGAAGCCTGGGGGAGCATCAGGTGGATGATCATACAAAAGAACTGCAGCGGGGGTGAGCCTTGTAAACCCTACTAAGTTCAAAGGTGGCAGTGATTGAGTGGTTGCCCAGCAAGGAAGTCCTCCCCTTGAAATAAAAGTCATTCTCTGGATGCCTGGACTGATTTTTTTCTGCAACGCAGAGGCCCTGATGAGACAAGCAGGCCTATAATGACTCCTCGACTTCAGGTTTTCAAATCTAGTGGAGACTTTGAGTGGGTGTTTGTTGAAGTGAGACTGGTGAGCTTTAAATCAGTTACAGGGCTTCAGAGCGTCATTAACTCTGCTAAGAGTGTCTCTGAACAGTTGTTTACATGGCCCCTCTTAATAATTTATAAGTGCTTTTATGTTGCTTTCACACGTTTGGACACTCTTCACTTGAGCTTAACAGAGATTGGAAAGATTAACCCAGAACTGTTTAGTTTACTTCTGTTCCTCCTTTAAACCCTTCGAGTGTAAGCCACAGCACTTTGAAGGAGTATTAATAGTTGCTACTGTGCAGGGAGCAGCACAATAACGACAAAAGGTTTAAAGTGTAATTATTGAGCTCAGAGGTATGACCCTGTAAATTAACCCCGCCACTGCGCTTTACATGTAAACCTTTAGACACCAACTGAGCCTCATAAGAAGATTTACTGAAATCCCACTAATATTTGAAATTTTCCTCGAAGAACATCTAAAGTGAGAACATTGTGTCTCACTGTTTTAGTCTTTATGACAGTTTTATATGCTTGGAAGTTCCACATCTTAAAGCCATCAAACCATCCACAGGTTTTTGGACTCAGGATTTGTCTACGTCACTCCTTTCTGATTGTATGCATTTGTTCCCTGGCATTGCATTATAGCAGACAGCCATGAGTCATAACTTAAATCAGGCTGGGAGGTATCTTATTCAGGAATCTTGTGAAACAAAGAGCTTTTAGTGTTCGCTTTTAAAACAGCCAAACCTCATTCTGCTTTTGTTGCCAGTCCTTCAGATTGTCACCTTCAAGCTTTTTCCTCACAACTTTTTCTTTTGTGCTGCTGTTCCTCACGCATGGTTTCTCCAGACAAAAGGAAAATCCAGCCACTGACTTCTTTTTAAGGCTGAAAAAACTGTGTGTATGTGTGTGTTTTGTATGACAGTTATACGGTCTGCATTCCAGCCCAGCAGGGAGGTTTCCAAGCAGGTACTTTGCGGTCTCTTTGCAGTATGTTTGTGTGTGCTGATTTGTAACTGGCAGGGTATGAGGAGGGGTGTAGCATACGTACGCCAGAGCCATTATGCTCAAGGGTCGGCCTCCCAATGAGTCAAAGTGCATCAGTGTCTTCATGTTATCAGACAAAAGGCCCATTCCACTGTCCGACTGACCCTGATGAGGATGGAGAGACATGCAGAGAGTGAATATCTATAACAAATGGTTCCCTTGTGTTTCTTTCAAGAAAGGAATGGCACAGAAATCATATTCATAAAGCAGCTTTTGAACAAAGAGGAAGAGGTGCTCTACAGAGCAATTAAAATAACATATAATATGAAAAAATAGATCATTTCAAAGATAGAACAGCACTGACATGTGCATTCACAGGCCATTTTATCAAGTACACCTTGATAGTGCTGGTTGGACCCCTCTTGTCTTCAGAACTGCCTTAATTCTTCATGGCATAAATTCAAAAAGGTGCTGGAAACATTTCTGAGATTTTGAGCCATACTGGCATGATAGCATCACACAATTGCTGCAGATTTACAAATCTCCCATTCCCCCCACATCCCAGATGTGCTCAACTAGATTGCGATCTGGTGACTGTAGAAGCCATTTAAGTCAAGTGAACTCATTGTCATATTCAAGAAAACAGCTTGAGATGATTTGAGCTTTGTGACATGGCATGTTACCTTGCGGGAAGCAGCCATCAGAAGATGGGTATACTGGACATAAAGGGATGGACATGGTCAGCAACAATACTCAGGCAGGCTGTAGCATTTAAACAATGCTCAACTGGCACTAAGTGGGCCAGTGTACCTCCCACATTGTTTAACCACTACCAGCCTGAACTGCCGATACAAATCAGGATGAATCCATGCTTTTATGTCATTTATGCTAAGTTCTAACCCTACCATTCAAATGTCACAGCAGAAATCAAGACTCATCAGACCAGACAATGTTTTTCCAGTCTTCAATTTGTGCAATTTTGATAAGCATTTTTTTAGCTTCAGTTTCTTGTTCTTAGCTAATAGGAGTGGCACCTGGTGTGGTCTTCTGCTGTTATAACCCATCTGCTTCAAGGTTCAACGTATTGTGCATTCAGAATAAGATACCTTGTGTGTAAGGAGTGGTTATTTGAATTACTGTTGCCTTCCTATCGGCTCGAAGCTGTTTGGCCATTCTCCTCTGACCTCTGGCATCAACGAGTTCTTTTCGCCCAGAGAACTGCCGCTCACTCAAAACTTTCTCTCTTTCATACCATCTTCTGTAAACCCTAGAGATGGCTGCGAGGAAAAATCTTAGTGGATCAGCAGTTTCTGAATTACTAAGACCCGTCTGTGCGACACCAGCAAGCATGTTCAAAATCCCTTAAATCACCTTTCTTCCCCTTTCTGACGCTTAGTTTTAACTTCAGCAGGTTGTCTGACCATGTCTGCATGTTTAAATGCATTGAGTTGCTACTATACAATTGACTGATTAGATATTTGCATTAACAAGAAGTTGAACAGATATACCTAATAAAGTGGCTGGTGAGCGTAAATCAAATTGAATTGCATTGGACTGAAACAGATGTTAGGATAAGTTGTAGTACATATTGTGGTTTCATGCTGAATAACTCACCTCATGGTTCTCACTTGTTCCATCCTCCATGGTAACCTCATCAAAGGTTTTTACGCTGGAGGGACGAATCTTGGAGTTCCTGGAAAAAAAAAATCCAGGGTTAAGTCTCCAAAACAGCCTAAAACATTCTGTTACTGTTTAGAGACTCCTTTGATTACACTGGAGCCAAAACGCAAAGTTCAGCACCAAAACCACAGGAACTTAATCACTTGCGTCAACAATGTGGTGCATCTATGACATTGTACTTTGAAAACACACCTTGTTTGCTTTGCATTTCAACACGCAGAGGCTAAAACAGCAGCTTAATTTAACCTAAAGGGGAGCTGTCATTACTGCTTTTCAGCACCTCCTCCAAAAAAACGCACTAGGGGACCTGTGAAAATCCAAGAGCTCAACAAATATTATTTTAAGTGAACATAAATCTTGGAGTGGGCTCTCTAGTTTCTCGGGAAATTCCTCACAGGAGCTGAAATACTGAACACTCACAGACCAATGAGCTGACGTCTGTATACTTCTTATCATGTGCCAATCAGGTCTCTCATTGTCCTCACGCCGAACCTAAACGTTCTCCTGGTGGAGTTTAGTCTGAGCACTAAAGGAACAATAATTGTTTTGGATATTTTTCAGTAAAAAATAGGAAAATGATGAAGGCATTTCCTTTGCAAAACAGACTCTGGACTGTAAGGCTGTAACAGTCTCAGGATTGATTTACATGTAAGTAAGACAAGGTGATTGATTTCCTTTGAATGTCTTAACAAGTTCACCGTGGAATGCAATAGATTTGAGCCAAGAAGACCAGAGACTGCAGCCAAGTTATCAGCCCCTTGTGGCTGTAATTCATAAAACCAAATATTAGACTACTATAAAGTTTGACCTGATGATAGTTCTACATTAAAAATTAAGAAAAGAATATCACACCACTTTGACACTTCCAGTTTTCAAGGAAAAACAACTGAAACTCCTGAGAAGTCTGGAGAACACCAAAGTCTTTAGATCATGAACGTCTGTCATAGACTGTAAACAAAAGATGGACAAAGAAATTGCGATGTTACTTGTTTGAGGTTTAATGCCTCAACTCAACTCAGTGTGGTGTTTTATAAATGTTGCATGATGAGAGAGGGATGGAATGTGAAAATCAAGGGGTGCTGCACATTCATTTGGTAGTGACTTGTCAATTACAATCTGGCCATGCCCTCAAAGATATGCATCTATTTTCCTCTGACTGAAACCATAGTTAACAATATCAAGCTATATTGCATAAGACTTGAAATTAGTGATTGATAACGAAAATTAATCAGGAAAGTGTTTACTGAGTTTTTTAATAAAGTGAGACGTAGCATAATTTTCACATAGGCTTCTTTACAATTACACAGTATTATTCAACCAGTGAAGTCGCCCCCTGCTGGCATTTGGAAAAAGTAAACAGGATTAAGTCTTTCTGTTATATGGATGTAATGAATCATGTAAAAATCCTTTTGCTAACCCTATTAGCAAACTTTACATATTTCACTGGATAAGTAAAAATGTTGACCCAATGGTGGTGCTGGAAGAAATACCAGAGGATCCAAAGCCAAAAGTATTTATTGGCTAATGTTTGTAGTTTTTCATCATAATATTTGTTTATTAGTTTATATTTTAATTTAAAATTTTGTTTTGTTATGGTTAATCTCTAGATCAGGTGCAAGATTTAAGTAGGTTTAAGTCTGTGCTAAATTTCATGGCAATCCATGCAGGTGCTGAGGAAAATTTGTAGTCTGCACCAGAAGGATGAACTCTACAAAGCACAAGTGCCATCCCTTGTTTAGTTTCAGTAGTGTAGCCAGGACAGATGAAACAGCAACATCTGTCCATGAGTACATCAGTCTGTTTTATGTAAACTAGCCAGTGAAAAATAATCCACATTCTTACCAGGTGCTCCCTGAGTCACGGTGGGAGATGGGTCGTGTGGGTGTCTCCTCAGATGATACTGTGGCAGTCTGGTCTCCCACCTTCACCAGCAAGGCTGTGTTGATGGGTATATAGTGCTTACCCTCCTAAATCAATAACACAAGTAGATTTATGGTAAATGCTATGTTCACTATGCAAACACATACAGCCATAGGTCATGGTGAGCAGCCAAAGAAGCCAGACTCATGCCTAATAAATCCAATGTTGGAGCACATAGCAGCAGAGTTCATTACTGGCCTTCCTGCACTGTTGAAAAGCTTTAGTAATGAGGCAAACCCATTCACTGTTCTTTCTGTCTATTCTGATCTGTTTCTCACAAAGGTAGCTTTCACAGACTCATTTGCAATGCAACAGTTTTCATGTGGCATGATGTGTGGCCTTTTTCTCATCTATTATTACTGTGCTGGAAAAGCTACAGTCTTCTGAAAAAGTGAAATATAATTACTTTCCTTGTGTACCTGCAGTAATGTACATTATAGACAATAAGCCTACTCTCTTCAGTGAAAGAAAGATGCCTCGTACATCCTGATGACTGAAAATGATCTGGTTTTGTTCAGGTTCAAACAGTGACCGGATTGCAACATGTTGCTATTCTTCCACCAAAATATGAGTCCTTTTGTTTCAAATATTAGTTGCTCATGCAGGCTGCACTGATTTATGGCAGTGTAGCAATTGCCGAATGGAGAATAAGAGAAACAGCCTTCCAAGTGCACTTAACACACAGCATGATAAACCACCAAAGAAAAGCACATCAGAATTTATTTATGTATGTATTTATTTATGTGGATTTAAGATTCTCTATCTCCCTGTTATGTTCTGAGTTTAGGGACAATCTGCTTGCAACCACTCTTGTTTTAGACTTCTTGCTACATGTAGAGATGCAAGCTACAGAAAGTGACCCAACTAAGACTGAGTGCAATTTAGTCTACTGGGCCTTCGTGCAGCATGGGAACAGTGCAGTAAAATGCCCCTTCAGTTTAAAGGGCATGTCATTATCACACAATCATGATTTAATGGGACATTTTGGGTCAGATTTAAAAATGCTCTGTGCCAGCACAAAACCGTCTTTTGGCATTAAAAAAGCTTAAGTATTTGGAGCTACACTCTTGTATTTCCCAAAGGGGTCACAGCAGCAGATGAATCTGCATAGATAATTACACCAGATGCCCTTCCTGCCACAACCCTCCCATTGTAGGGGAGGTTGTTCTCACCACCTTGGCTCAAACCAGGGATATTTCACGTGGAAGGCAAATGTGTAAACCAATCAAGCTGCCTATTAAAAAGTTACTGCTGGGATTTACTAAAGAGGTGCAGTGTCAATTATGTAAAATTACTTTTTTTTACAGTGAGCTGAGCAATTTGCAGTGTTTCAGGTTTTTAGTCACATTTCCCAGCAGAGGTTGACACTGATGTATTTTGCCTTTTTTAACTTCTCTGTACTGCTGGATCTGTTCCATGCAATATTGAAATGTCGGTCATAATAAACCAAGTAATGGTTAATCCCTGGATTTTTAAATAGCTGTAGCGTCACACAGAACTGTTAGAAACAGAGCAATGTATGCATGTATGCATGCAATGTAGCAGAATAATTGACCTTTATATCAAAACATACTGCTTCTCCTTCAGCCGCCCCCATTTCATCTGAATTGTGTTGCTGTTTCTGCAGAGAAACACATACATAAAACCTCTGCTTATACTGTATAATTTTGGCCAGTAGATTACTCGTTCACTCATCAGGTCTGCTACTTTCGGTAGGGTGTTGGTCATTAATGCAATGAATTGGATTCGTCTTTGTAAATTAGTACACTGTTAGGAGGTCAACCACAGAGCTTTATGCTAATTTGCCCCTATTACTGCTTTCCCATTAAGAGAATGCCACCAATGTTAATGTGTGTAGCACCTGTGCTTTTCTGTCTTTGACAAACCAAGATGCCCATAGCTGAAAATGTCTTTTGGACTCTATTGGTTAAATTTATTTCATTTCAGTATAATATATTTGCGCAAAACCCAAAATACCCATTCTACAGAGCTAGAGTCTAATATTGCTTAAATTGTTCTGTCAAGCTTCAACATGGTCAGGATTCCTCGCTTATATAGGAATTTAAACTTGAAATATATTGTCGTCAGCAAATCTCTTTGGTGTATTCCCTTTATAACTCATAGTCTCAGTTTACACGAGAGCCAGATTATAACAAACAGTTTCGTTTTCAAACAGTGAAATTTGAACTTTACAATATGCAGTGTTTAAGTGGTAATCTTTTGTCTGTCATACCTGTTGCACATTGGCCTGAAGCAAGTCTCCCAGCCTTTCCACCAGCTCAGTGAAGGTTGGTCGTTTCTTTGGCTCACCCTGCCAGCAGTCCAACATGGTCTGATATCTAGGAGCAAAGACAGACAACACTGACTGCAAGAAAGACACAAGCAAGCCTCCAAAATACTGGATGGATATTCTTAATGCCAATGTCAAGGACAACATTAAGTATATTTGGGTTGATGTATTGTAAAATGTGGCACCTTTAGGAAGAAAAACATCTACCTCCAGAGTAGTGGTCCTTTGTTTCTTTCACCATTTACAAACAAAACTCTTTTCACTGAGCAATGACATCTGGTCCACCTCTAACTCAACTGCCATCTAGACCATCCACACATATGCTTCAGTATTTTGAGTTAATCCTGAGTCACTGGGACTGCATGTGACTCCGTTCTGGTTTCGGGTGTGAAAACCAGAGAGAACATTTCAGACTTGCTCAGGTCTCTGACAAGCTGTCAGCCTCTCTGCTTTGTGGGAAAACTCAGAACCATTATGTGATTTTCCGCTGCAGTTACTTGCTATATTTTGTGGAGGAATTTTGAAACAGAGCACCTTGGCTGCAGATTGAATGACGTTCACAGCATGCTACTGATTGGGATCCGTCAATGATGGAGCCATAAAGGCTGAATGAAGTTAAAACTAAGATATCCACCTTATGGAATGCAGAGTACATTTGTCCAGGTGCTAACCCTCCTAACAGTGACAGGATGTGGAGAGCGTAATCACAGCCCTTATGCAGATCATTGAGGAGGAAGTAGACACATTGTATGACTACACATTTAAAACCACATTTCCTGCCTGGTCTGTAATGAGAATAAATAGCACAAGCCCACATGTTTAGGGGTCTTGAGGGACTCTGGTGTTTCTGAGGGGGAAAAGATTCTGTTGAAGTGAGCTATTTCGTCCGGTTGGGCAAATGTGGTAGGATGGGAAATGAGCATCCTATTTATTGTACTCCCACTCTCCGTGTAGCATCCGCTAAATTCCTCTGCAATGCATCAGGACGGGGGATCTTATTAACAGGCGGCAGACAACATTCCTGATGAATCAGGGATGCAAGAGCACAAATTAAATGACACTGCCTGTAACCTCATGTGTTACATGAGGTCGTTTGGGAGGGGTTTGGAGTGGAGGCACTGCTTCTCCACATGGGGGGGTGTTGGGGCAGTTGGGGTGATTTGGGCATTTGGCTGGGATGCCTTCTGGGCACCTCCTGGGTGAGGTATTTCAAGGAATTGTTCTTATAATCTGAGTTAAGTATGAGGGTCATGGTGCCATAACCTGGGCTTAGGGACACCTGAGATCAACAGCAGAAATCTGAAATCTCAAGAGGATCAACATAATTCCTCCCACTGACCCTGAGTGCATTGGTGTGCATCCCATTTAAATGGATATCAGCTGGTTTTATCTTGGCTTTAAATGTGAGGCAGGCCTCACAGGCATAAGAATTTAAGATATGTAATCTGGTAGGTTTATTTTAGCCAATGGACTGACTGAACAGAGATGGAAAGTATAAGAGATTCTTGGCACCAGTAGGTCTGCATCTACATATCATCTGCTCTGACTGAAATCTACAGTCTGGCTTAGATTTTGTAAAACATTTCCAATCACAGTCTCCTTTGCAAAGCTGATAAATTCATTCAGTTTTCTTTACTCGGCACAGTATGCTTTAAGATTCTGAACCTTCTGATACCACGTCATTACTGAGCGAACATGCATAATTATTCTTTCAAAATAAATAAGATTTGTGAAGTTTGACTAAGTGAGGCATGTTAAATTAAATCCAGACACGACATATGCACACATGCTAGGGGAGAGCTGCACAGCTCTGGCTGTGATCGCAGAGTCTGGATCAGTTGCACATTGAATAGAAGAGTTTTAATGCAAAATGTTTGGCGAGCTGCTATACAGATTGACAGAACTGATACCAAAAAGGAGGACTATGTGTTCTCCCACAGACAATGATGTCTAGAATCTTCTAACCTTTTCCTTCAGACTAGGTATTTAAATTTGGTGCTAAGATAAATCCACACTGCAGTCAGTCACAAAATGCTTCACAGCTACAAGCACACTGTTGCAGAGCAAAAAAGGGGCTAATATTTCCTTCCGCAACTTTCAGAGCCAGATTATGCATGATTCTTATCCAGCACCTCTGACCTGCTGGTGCTGTACAAAGAAGGCGAAGGAAAAAATACATCCTCTTAGCTGTAGGTTGATATGGGGGGCTTTTAGTCCCTGCGTTTATTTTCTTGAGGTTTGAGAGGAGGACACGTAGCCAGTGATGTGGAGTTTGCTGCCTGGGACATAAACATGACTATATGGTATATTTTTGTTTTATGAAGTGAATCATGAATTTTTCAAAGTAAGAACTGCAGGATAGGACCAATATTCAACATATCAATTCAAGCTATTGCTTAGGAACACTACGTTCTTCACCTTTTCCTGCAGGTGGACAGCATAAATTTTGGTTTAATTTGTAGCTTGAGGTTCTTTTTAAAAGAAGGTGCATTTGAATTATTTTTAAGTTCATTTGTTGATTACTTAAATATAGCTAATAGGAATTCTTACATTTCAGAAGAAGAATATTCTGGTGCTCTCATCCTGGTCCCCTCTTTCAGTCTGCAGCAAAATTCTTCATCAATCTGGACACCCGGGTACGGGGAGGCACCTGGGAGAGAGACAAGTTTGTTTGTTATTTTTTTTTCATAGAAAGGGCATGTACACTCCATTTAAATCACTACATTCAAACATCATGAATAAGAATATCGCCACCTTGATGAGTAAGTCTTAGTGTGAAATATATCTTATAACTCTATATAAAACATTAACATTAATCATTTAAAGGAAAGAAATATTCCCTCTAAATATTTTTATATGATGTAAGTAATTATGTGCAGTAACATATTAACATTACAGAAAAAGTGACAAAGCTAAGTTACTTGTTGGTGGTCTGCCACATAAAAAAATATGTCATATTTATGTGTTAGAGTAATAGCTACTTTATTCATAATTGAAGTTTAATGTTTTAAACTTATGAAACTGTCTAATGGATCACTCACCAGCCAAATGGTGCATTTTTATTACTTTTAAATTATAATGCGGGGAAGAAAATGTTAATGCTTAGCGTCCCATGAAAACATAACATGAGAAAACTAATGGGCATCCAATTCCCAGTTTTGTTGGTTTTGGGAAACAATGTTAATTTTCTGACTCATTTAATAATATTTTTTGTTATAATCCCCATGCATAATATAATATTCCCTATTTGTGGCTCCCCAGATTTATATGGAGTCACAGATTTAGGTTGGCAAAATGCACTGAGTAAGTAAAATACACATTTTCAGTTCTTGCTGTCACTGTCCATATTTCCAGATTTCTGCTGATGTGGATTCCATGTTCCATGATGTGAGGGCCTGATTGTAAAGTCACAGTAAGAACTGAATGTATGCTGTTCTTGCTGTATCTTGTTAGAAACTGTATTTCCATTGTTTTATTGTGAGACAATTATCTTTTGATAACTCCACAGTCTTCAGCATTTTAATTTATACTAGTGTATCTGAAGTAGTGCAAACACTAAACAGGCCTGGTACACGTTTTGGCATCAACGGTTCACTAAGAACACGAACATCAGAATTCAACATTTTTAACCGACCCAGTTCTGATTCACAAGGTGACTAACTAAACACACTTGACTAACTTAAATTGGACCTCCAAACATAATCAGGTTGTTAAGATTCTTGATCATTTTTTGTCCTTGTTTCCTGATTTATTTTTCTAAGGCTCGGCTAACACTACCCAGATGTGTGAGTGTTTCTTTAAAGAAAAATATAGTGCGAAAGTGCTGAGTGAGGAAGACCAAGAAAGACACAAAAAACCCAAGGGTGTCATCATGACATCAGTGTGCTTTCTATTGAAAAGAATATACAATTTGACACACTATACTTTCAGCTGCAGTGGGTGATGACACCAAGTGGCACAGATTCAAAAACAGCACCTTCAAAAACACTTTCCCATATGCGTTCCCTGCTCCGATGCCAACAGTGGAACATACAGTATTTCATGTTGTCTTGGTACAGAAACATGCGGTGAGCTCTGTGATAGGGTGCACATGCTGTCATGGACTGGTGCACAATGTTGCCTTAAAGGCTGGAGCAGTCTCACAGCAGGGGCACACTTTTACACTGATCTGGCTGCTTGGTTATTGTGAGTTTATGTTACCAGCTGGAAAGAAACGGGCTGCTTAAATAGGAGGTGCTCTTTCCTTTTAACGTCCCATGCCTGTGCTAATATTCACAGGCGCTGACTGTTTTTTGCACGAGTGCCAGGAAAATAGTTTTCTCAGACTGCCATGCAATTCCAGGCCCTTTGTCCCAAAGGCACAGTTACACAGTGGAAGAAGACAGTTATTACCCAGTACATCTGGTGAGGCTGTAAAGCTGGAGGCACTCAATGAGTCTGTCCACCTATCTTTTTTGAACTGGACATATATCCATTCATCCATCCATTTTCTTAACTGCTTATCCAATTCAAGACTGTCGGACTGAACACATATACTCTTAACTTATATCAGAAGCCAGATTTTCACTGAGATTCCGGACATGTATATGTGAGGATGTTAATACTAAATAAAACTACCAGTAAATGTGAAGTCAATAAACCCCTTTCACTAAGATTTAATTACATCCTTTAATTATTGATGGGACTTTTACATCCATTATTTAAATGTTCAGTATGAAAAATATTGCACCTGCAGTTTGGGTGCAGGTGATTTATGCGTTGTAGGTGATCTGTTAGGATCTGTTAGGTGCCTCCTCTTGCTTAAAAACTGACCCATCAAGATGCTGATTCTCAAGCCCATTTAAAAGCTGCTTGGGACTCAATCTATTCCAATTCACCTTGTTTGCAAGTTTTTTTTGCTTAAAGTTGACCTGTCATTGTCACTTGCATTGAAACATTTTTATTCATGAACTCTGCCAGAGCAACTTTGCATGATTTACAGTTCAAAATAACCTTTACTTATATTATACAGGGCCTTGGTGCAGTACCTCATTTCAGCCACTGTCTCAAACAAGCTGTTGAAGCTTCTCTCTTTTTAAGGCCACCCTCCATTTAAACCAACTTGTTTCTGATTGGCTGCCCCTCACAAAGCTTTGAATAGTACATGGGTGGGGCTTCTGTGCTGACAGCCAGAACTGTGTGCTTGAGATTACTATATTTAGAACAGCTGCTCTCTTTGGCATCATCCAGATTTAAGAGTATAAAAGCTGTCTGAAAATGAGCATTTAGAGGCCAAAAGCCCCTGATCTTACAGGGGATACTTGCATGTATGACCTCATTATATGAAACATGACCATGTTTAATACAAGTATCAAGCACTGTAACAGTATATACATGAAAGAAAGTAAGGAAAAGCATAAATTTAAACATATTTGGTGATTAATATTTTCCAGGGAAATGTCTAATGCTCATGCAGCTCATGTCTCACACAAGACACAGGATTGAATCACCAACTATAATCTACATAATGCCAAGTAATCAAACTACAAATTCCTCATCATAGCTCAGTGACAAAGGTTTAGAGGTGATCACTTATATTAGTACTTCCTCATAAGCAAAGTTTATTTTCTATTACACAGTTCTGTTCATGCTATTATAAAGCTAGTGACTCACCTAGAGAGAAGATCTCCCACATGAGAACACCAAACGACCAAACGTCACTCTGAGTTGTGTAGATCTTGTCAAAAATGGCCTCAGGTGCCATCCATTTGAGTGGCAGTCTTGCCTGTGCACAAGTATTAAGACATCGCCAATAATAATGTTAACACTAATTACAAGATTACATCAGAGGAAAAATAGTGAGTACAAACAAACATTACTCAAACCTCTAAATTTATTAGTTCTTCATTTTTCCTTTTTTTACTTGCTGTCTATTAAAGCTTTTGGACAATTTCTCTTTCACACATTGAATTCCATACAACAAACACACCAAACTTACATCTCCTTTCCGCACATAATCTGGGTCTTTGTAGACGTCTCTTGCGAGTCCAAAGTCACAGATCTTTACAACATTATTCTCAGAAAGCAGGATATTTCGAGCAGCCAGATCACGATGAATACACTAAAAAACAGCAAACACAATACTTGATGATGCATTTACATATGTAACTTGAAGTTTTCTGAATACTGTAAGTTTGAATTCACTGTCACACTGAATTTGGGGAAACACATGGAGAAGTCATCACTGATATTACAATAGGATTTTTTTCTATATCTAGACTAAGAAATAGTCTGTTGGAGGTTATTTATAACAATGGCTTCATTCTCTAATCAGTCTCATCCTGTTACCCAAAACGAATGACTTGAAAAAGAAATGAGTTCTAGACGGACATCCTTTAAAAATCAATGGGTAAGGTAATGTAAAGTGAGTCAAAGAAGCAAAAAGGTACCCATGTAGATTTGCAAATACATTTGCTGTTATGTGTTTTCATTCTGTTTGAAACAACTTGATTCTACCTGAACCTGATTTAAACTAGTTAAAGGATGAGCATGACGATCCTTTAGTGTGTTAGGTAAGATTTCAATGAAAAGCATCTACAATACAAGATAAAATGCATAGACTTCTATTGTAAGGAAGAGAATACCTTTCGTGAAGCCAAGAACTCCATGCCTTTTGCAACTTGGAAACTGTAGCAAATTAAATCTTCCAGTGTCAGGACTCTCTTATATAAATCCTCACATTCTGTAAAACAAAACAACAAAGTTTTCCCAGTGAGAGTAATTTTTTATTCTTGCTTTTAAATTTACGACAGGGCTATTCTTCTGTTTAATGTTTTTAAGTGTTATCAGCAGCTCTCTACACCTGTCAGATAAATCAGATAAGATGAAACAGTAACGCTCCTCACGGGAGAAAATGCAAAAGTCCTAGACTACAACGCACCATCTTAAGAATCCTTCCTATTATATACATATCTCCTCCTACACACTCAGTCTGCAAAACATCCTTTAAAGAAGAGCAATACAAAAAATACTACAAGCCCTTCTGTTTTTCTGATGTCGGGTGAAACGTGTAGATATGGGCGTAGCGTGCTGCAAAAGGAACTCACAAGGAGCCCTTCCACTTCCACCTGAGTAAACAGCTAATCAAACCAGAAATAACACATTAGAAACAACATGACCAATGTGCCGAGCTCAAAACAGTGCAGTGCAATAGTCAGGGTCAGGACAGGAAATAAACAGACACCTCTCCAGGCTCAGTGGGGTGACAGTGCCTCCTGCTGCAGTGAGTGTACTGCTGAACAGGAGGAGGAAATGTCCCATCAGCCTTAGCAAGCTAGAAAACAATCTAAGGGGAGCTTTCATTCTTGGGCAGGAGGGGTGGAACAAAGGTGAGAGGAGGAGGGGAGGAGAAGGGAGACAGCAGAAGAGACAAACAAGGAGGCATGTGGGGGTTGATGGGAGGCAAGACGTGCTTGGCCTTTACCTTCTTCCTCTTCCTCTGAGTCACAGTAGCTCTTATCTTCGATAAAACCAGAACTGGCTGAGCTTCCAGTGCTGGCCACACTCTCCAAGCGGCGCTTCATCAGCTCGCTCAGTTCGCAGCCTGATCCGGATGAAACCACCTTACCATCCAGACTCTGACCACCAAACAGATATCAAGTTGAATAAGATATTAAATTAGCCTGCTGATATGTGTGAGGCTTTTTTACATGACTGTGAAATATAACCACACTGCATTAGGTTGAAAGGGATCTGATTTATCATACTGGGTTTTCCTTTAAAAACATAAGAATGTCCAAGACAGCTGTCAAAACAGTTACTCCCTGCTAAAAAAGCACGCTATAATGATAAGAAAGCTAGTGTTCAGAAAAATTGCTCAAATTGCTCAGCTGTAGACTCACTTTGTAGACGAGGAAGTCATCTCTCTTGCCTCTCAAATAGTTAGACAAGTTTCCATACTTGCAGAACTCTACTATCATCATCAACGGTCCTATTAAAAATAAAATATTTCTTTTCATTATAAATACAGTATGTGGCAGTTCACAATAAAGAGAGGTGAAAAAAGAGGTATCAATTTAAGCCCAAACTTAACTAGCAGTATTCTAATATTCTTTTCTTAATATTCTTTATGATGCTTCTATACACTCACTGGCCACTTCATTAGGCATACCTGTTTAACTGCATGTGAATGCAACTATCTAATTGGTTGATCACACAGCAGCAACTAGCTGCATTTAGGCACGTAGAGACAGTCAAAATTACCTGCAAATATTCAAACCAAACCTCAGAATGGGAAATGAAGAAAGGTAATTTAAGTTACTCTAAACGTGGCATGGTTGTTGGTGCCAGACAGGCTGGTCTGCCTATTTCAGAAACTGCTGATCTACGGGAATTTTCCTGCACAGTCTCTAGGATGTTCAGAGAATGGTCCAAAAAAGAGAAAATATCCAGTGAGCAACAGTTCTCAAGGTGGAAATGCCTTATTGATGCCAGAGGTCAAATGAGAATGGCCAAACTGCTTCATACTCGTAAGAAGGCAGTGGTAAATAACTGACACTCATTACAACCAAGGTATACAGAAGAGCATATTTGAATGCACTACAAGACTTGAAGCAATCTTGAATCAGATAGCCTACAGCAACAGAAGACCACACTAGGTGCCACTCCTGTCAGCTACGAACAGGAAACTGAGGCGACGGTAATCAAATAGCCTCTACAGTCACAAGATCTAAATCCAACAAAGTGCCTTTAGGGTGTGGTAGAACAGCAGATTTGCATCAAGGATCTGCAGCATCATATCTGATCCTATGATGTCAATATGGACCAAAATCTCTGTGCAATGTTCCCAACACACTGCTGAATCTACGCCAAGAAGAATTAAGGCAGTTCTGAATGCCAACAAGAGTAAAACCCACTACTAGCAAGGTGTACCTAATGCAGTGGCCAGTTATTGTATATTTTATAAACACGCTCACCTCCGAGCTTCGTGCAGGCTCCCAGCAGGTTAACCACATTGAGGTGGTGACCGATGTGGATCAGGATCTTTAACTCTGACATCAGAGCCTTTCGCTCATTTGACGTTGCACCTCCTGTAACAAAAACGCATACAAGCTGACAAGCATTGGTTGGTGTAGCAATCAATATCCTAAGTAAACTTTTCTGTAAACCCTTTAATTCTTGGAGATCCCCAGCATTATTAACCTTCTATGTGAAGATAATGGCAAAGACAAAGGGAAAAGAATCAAATCTACACAGATTGCTTAACCTTTAAACTGAAATATAATACAGAAAGTCCTTTTTTAAGTGTATTAAACTCTTTTTATTCATATTTATATTTTTAAATAATGTTCAATTCTCAGCAGGATTTGCACTGAAACATTTATTTACTTTTTACTTTCTGAGATGACACTGAATCTCTCATGCGGTGTACTGAAATATTAAATAGATTTCATTTAACTGTATTTTTTACATAATGCATTTCATACAGAAAGTCTGTCTTTGCAGTTTAGGACTATGGAGAGAACACAAAAAAGGTAGTCAGGTTACAGAGGCAATTTAATTTTAAGGATTGTAACAGGACAGAAAAATAATAAACAGTTTTAGGTCCAATGATATGAAAGAGCGTTTGTTGGATGATATCCTCAAAAATAAATACCAACATAATTAGAAAATAAAA
Organism: Etroplus canarensis; assembly: GCA_015106775.1. NCBI lineage: Eukaryota > Metazoa > Chordata > Actinopteri > Cichliformes > Cichlidae > Etroplus > Etroplus canarensis. Next base: position 29,082 of record VUQH01000062.1, on the reverse strand, counting down.
GAGGAAGTGCTCACATTACACCCCTGATTTTGATAAGTTTGTATAACGGTATAATGTTTTCACCTGAAATTATGAAAATCATGATTGGTTTATATTTCTCTTATCTTTTAAGTTTCTCTGAGCAACCACAAAAAGAAAGCAGCCAGGGAGTCTCTGGCTAAATCACGGTCAGTCTGAGGAGACCTGCTGCTTTGCATTAAGTTTGACCTAAGACTAACAAAAGCCACACAGTCTGTTCCTCTCGGTGAGTCCGTGATTCATGGAGAGACATGATTAAAGATAAGACGGGGCAATACAGCTACCCAACAGCCATTTTTTTTACCCTTACTGATACATCCTCCCCTTATCTCAAATCCCTGATAGGGCTGTAGTTTGCTTTGGTAGCAATGCCAAAAAAAACAGGTAGAGTTTTAGAAAATTAAAGAGGTAATTCATGTATTCACTGTAGTAAATGAAATAGCTATGCAAGAACTGCCCGAACTCCTCAGCTTCTTGGTGCTTCTATCTTGATTTTAACCGGCATTTACAGCGACTATTCGAAAAGACGCGGTAATGGGATTGTAAATCTTCCTCTTAAAATGGAGGCTGAAGACAGAATTATTTCCAAATGTTAAAATCTGTAAAATATGCAAAATGAACACTATTTTATTGCCCATCTTGAACTCATCTCTTGCAATTTTTAAATGTTTTTTACCTGAAGATCTTACACAATTCTGATCCAATCTGAAATACTACTCTTAACCAGTGTTAGTGTGAACTATCTTAGCTTTTACCTCTATATGCACTTTACAGGAAATAGAAATTGGATATTTTGCATTGAACTATAATGCCATGCAAGCATATTATTTGCATATGTGGTTATGTAATTTACGAGTCTGTAATTTGCACATGAAATAAATCTTACATAGAAGTGATAGATTTCAGGCATTCATCTGCTACATATTAAACAGTGATGTTAATGCTGGCTTATCTATTATATGCATTGCAGCACTGATAGTAAATTGGCCAGATTAGGTAAGAATGACCCAGAGAAGGTATGCATACAAAGTGAAGTCAGTGAAGTTTTTGGACATTTTACCTTTCAGCATTTTGACTGCAACAGTCTTGCAGGTCGAGAGCTTATCGATCCCAAAAGCAGAGGCCTCGACCACCTTTCCAAAAGCTCCGTGGCCGAGAGTTTTGCCTGGCAAAGAGGAAGGCATTTGATAAGTGGAAAGATAGAACTCTCTTTCAAGCTCTATAATTAAAACAATCTGCTGGAGCTCTGATCACTAGGTAGTTTTTCAAGGGAATTTATGATTCACTTGAGACCAGATGACAGCAAAGTTCACTGATAAGTAATAACCCTACACACCAGCTGCAGAGAGAGGTTACACTTATTCAGCAAATCTTTATGTGGCTCTGTATATCCTCATTGTGAACTACTATTACTACTATGAATTGATAACCTTTATATATTTTTTTGACATCAGGAAACTGTAATAATGGGTTGGTTGTTGGTTGGTCTTTTCTCTAAAAGCTACACCGAAGATGTTACACAAACAGAGGCAAAAATTTCCTCACCACAAATACCAAGTGTTAGATATGAATGGATGATAACAAGTTACCAAGAGTTTAAGCTAAATACCTACAAATACTAATAACGTGTGCCTGAATAGGGATCCCCAGTTATTTTTTAAATGTTATTTTATGCAATTTTCCCCCTGGGATTAATAAAGTATTCTGATTCTGACTGACAAGTATACTATTGAAAATTGTCCATTTCAAATTAATGAGTAGCCTCAGTTATACAATAACCTATTCAAAATCCTAAGGTGGCCAGCTGTGTCTAAGTGTGCTACATTATTACGATCTCCTATCTATCTATCTATCTATCTATCTATCTATCTATCTATCTATCTATCTATCTATCTATCTCTCTCTCTCTCTCTCTCTCTCTATATATATATATATATACATAGATATACATATATATATATATCAC
>VUQH01000062.1:13396-27078 GCA_015106775.1 Etroplus canarensis | reverse complement strand
CAACTCTGACAAAGCTCATATATATGTATATCTATATCTATCTATCTATCTATCTATCTATCTATCTATCTATCTATCTATCTATCTCTCTCTCTCTCTCTCTCTCTCTATATATATATATATATACATAGATATAGATATATATATATATCACTGCACAGTGCCTACCTAGTTGCAGGCGGTCCCGGGGAAACTCCCATTTGGTGCTGTCATACTGAAGAAGGTCATTCTGCTCCTCGAGAGGATACTCATCAGGATCAATAATGATAGATGGACCCATCTTGTAGTGTGCTGGTTGCTTAAGTATTTAAAGGACAAAATGAATGTGTAATTACCGTGATGTTTTAGGTTACATTTAAAGTGGTAAAAAAGTAGTAAAGAAAGATTTTACTCATGACATTCTTGCTCTACACACACACACAAACACACACACACACACACACAGACACACACACACACACGTGAAAAAGAAAGTTTTCGCGGAACTCTATGGACTTACTTAGTGAAAAACTAAGTATACCCTATGAATCAGCAGCTTGTAGAAACACATTCAGCAGCAATAACTTGAATTAATCATTTTCTGTATGAGTTTCTTCAGTTCATTGAGATTCGCTTTCCACTTGTATGTAATCTTTCTCACTGTTAAAATGATGGACTTCCAGTTTTTGTGGAAACAGCCCAATAACTTTAGCCAGATTGATGGGCCGCAATAATGGCTTCTCTAAGATCATTGCTGATGTCTTTCATCCATGTGTTAACACACATGAATGCTATATTCAGGTGTAAGCAAGCTGCCATTTTTTCTGCTTTTATAGAGATGGTCACACTTGTTGATGATCAATAAATCAAATACATTTCATTAGCAGAATCAGTAAGGGTATACTTAGCTTGTCAAAAATTTTCTTTTTCACATGACTCACATATACGTGGGCTGAAGTCATCAAAAATATTTTCTTTCTTTTTACATAACTTCCATCAGGAGATCATGTTCTGCTTTGAGGGGAAAAAAGTCATGATCACCTTTCCACTAGGAAACAAAAAAACTCAAAAACACCAGCTAAATCTACTGGTCAGTTGGTCAGCATTTCACAACAGTGATAAGTCAGTCACTTCCAGTAGCCAAATCAGTTGCCTTCAAGAACATGAAAGAGGAAGCGCAAAATGCACCAATGCAGTGTCACTCCTCCACTTCTTGGCAAATATATATCTCATGGGGTTTCTGAGAAAAAGAGTAATATAATGCCTTACCTTCCTCAGCTTACGAATGAAGAGGACAAGCATGAGCCAAAGGAACGTGGCTGCAGCTCCAGTGCACACCAATATTATGACCTCAATGTTTGGCTTCCCTTCATCTACTGGAAAGAGAAGAATTGTAGTTAAATACTAGACCATTTTGGCAGAAATCACTGTGGCCTTTTTGTGATCTCATGAGTGTCATATTATATTGGCAATGACTGATGGAGATTTATGACGAAAACAAAACAATCTGATACAAATTATCAAATAAAGAATATGGTGTTTGACTAAAACTTTTATATGTCAAGCTCTCTCACCCTTATTTGTTACTTCCAGAATTCTCTCTGAGGGACTGTATATAAAAAGGAAGTGGAAACACACTTAGTATTTGTGGTTTTCTTGGGGCACGCATACCACACTATTTTCCTGTAGTGTTTTCATGTAAACACTGCTTTCTAACCATCCATGTCGGCACTAAAGGCTCATATCCCCCAAATCTATACAAAGTTTTTCCGGCTCTTACTTCAAGCAGTCCTTGACTAAACAGCCATAGCAGGACTTGCATACACCTTGTTGCTGAAATATTTTTATGGTTAGAATGGAAAGGACAGTACAAAGCTGATTCTCAGTACAAAGCTGATTCTCAGGCAAAATGAAAGATCCGCTTCAACAAAAATGCACTAAAGTTATATGGACAAAAAATGTTGCAGTTGCAGTTTTAACATGACATGGCCTTCTACTCCAATTATCTACTGTGTTTCCCAGTCTCTTGGTGGTTGTAGCAGTCAGTTATTTTCAATTCATTAGTGGACCCCTTAACACTTCATGAGGGTTGTGTCCTCTACATGATGGCCTGAAGCCAAAGCTATGATCATAAAACCCAAGAAGGAATTTACTTGGCATTCCTGGCAGCCACAGATTTTCTGTCAGGGGACAGCTTTCTCACTGAAGTCTGACCAGAGCTATTTGTAGCAATGACAAGAAAACAAGAGGCTAAGAGGGCCTCTGAGATGTTTTGACTGGGCATGCAGAATTTGCAGCAACTCCACTAATGATTAGTGGTTTTATTTGATCTACAGCATGCTCTGGGCCTCACTTTACACTGAGAATCCAGTGCTGTAAATGCAGCAGGTCAGATTGTTGATAACCCTTTATGTTTATTTAGTTAAAATTTCACATTGAATTACTTACCAAGGACTGTAAGCAAAGAGCTTGTGTTCGTGACACCCTCAGTGTTCTCGGCTATGCACTCATATAGACCCTCATCATCTTTCTTGACTCTTTCAATGGTCAGGCTCCCATCCTTTCCTAATGTGATACCTAAAAAACACATAAACTTTCACTTTAAAAAAGTGTGACATTTAACACTTTAGATGTTTTTTTTGCAGGTGCAAACTCGCAGTAGTGCAAAGGCAAGTTTTTTTTTTCTGGCACTTCAGCTTGTAAAAATCATGACTTTCACTGCAGCTGAGGTGGTTTTATGCTGAACAGCTGGCACTGGGCACTTCCATTATTTGTATTTGGATATTTACTCCTTTGAGAAATAACCAGACCTAACCAGAGAAATAAGCATGAATATTTCTTTTCTCACTGTATTTAAAAATGAATTTAACTGAATGCAACTTTGAATTTGTGTGCTAATATACTGCTGATTAAGTAGAGTTACTAATAAAATACATTAATTGCCTTTTAGCCTTTCAACTAGTTTGTATTCATATCACTGGTCACTAAAGCTGTCAAAATAAAATACATAAATACATCTATTACATGACAGTGAAATATTTTTTCCACGGTACCTGGACTTTCTTTTACTGGAGAACCATTTTTGAACCATGTGATTCTGGGAGGAGGAACTCCTGAAGCGTTACAAACCAGCACCAGGGTGCTGCTACTGTTCAGAACTTGGTTAGTCAGATTTTGACTAAGCCATGGCCTTCTTCTGGCTGCAGCAAAAAAATAAAATTTGAAATTAGATGTGCTGTTGCTATGTCTTAAAACAGAAATGGAGTGAGCTTCTCATATTCTCCTCTAACTTACCATCCAAAATAACTGTAGCAGTCTTGACTTCAACCTTCTTGTTGATCTTGTTAGCTTGGCACCTGTAACCTGTAATGCTGGCTTGGGACACATTATGCAGATGAAGAGAGCGGGAAATGGAATAGCGGTGGAGCTGGAGACTAGACACGTTGGAAGTGATTGTTTGATTCCTGGAATCCAACCAGAGTAGACCTGTGTAGAGGTAGCGGGTTGCCCAGCAGGTCAGGGTGACGTTATCCCCCTCAGTTGCTTTCGGAGGTTCGATGGTTACTTCCTCACGGTTATCTAGTACGATAAGGAATGTGGTAAATAGGGATTTTAGTAATGGTAAATTGTGCATTTAGTAAGAAATTGCATTTATGTCCATTTTACATGCATACAAATATCCTGTTGGCTGGAAAACCTAGACTGAACAGCAGTTATTTGACACAAAGGAGCTTGACAGATGGCCAGGAATGTCAAATTTTCAGTTCGTTCCTGTTTCATCACTACTAATTGCAAGCACGTTGCCAGTGGACAACGCTGATGGCCCTTCTGCACTGATCCAACTGGAGTGAGGCTGAGTATGTGCCCCAGGGGAAACAGACTGTGCTTGTTTGTTCAGTTTGCTGGAAAGCATTCTTTGTTCCGTAAGAGAAGACAGCTGTTTTTACAATCCATCCTCGTTTTTTGCAGCATTCCATCATTCTCTGCCTTCCTCACCTCTGGAGGAGAGTGGGATTCCTCTTGGGAATTCTCTCACTCTGGGAGAAAAATTTTTGGTACTTGGCATGCACTCTAAAAAGCAGTCGTTCACCCTTCAGTACACATGATTCGTGCAACTTTTTAGGAAATGTGATTCATTTTATTGCAAAGTGAACTTGTGTGCAGTGACACCTCATCCCCACTGTTACTGCATAACTGTCTCAATTGAATTTCTTTTTGGGAACATTTGGAACTGCTTGGATGCACATTAAAAAAGTAAATCCTTATTGCACATACAGGCTCACAGAGAAAGAAGAATGACCTGCTGGTGCAGGAGTACGTGTATGATTCAATGAGATTTTTAAATGCGTGCCATTAAAGCACTCCATATGGTTCAGGACATGTTTGCCTCTCTTTCACCTCAAAGCTGTTCAACTACAGTGGAAGATGTTTTCAATTAATGCCCCCCTCTGGTTTCTTTATTGCGCAATACAATCTTCACATTCCTTCTCTGTTCTTGCAGTTCATTACAGAGTGTAATGTGAGCATAGATCATTTGAAATAGCTCATGGTATAGTGCACTTTGCAATTAAAATTATTTCTTAATTTCTGCATGTAGCTGAGCAGTAACGTTTAACTTGTTGTATTCCTGTGACCCACTTACCATCAACATAGAAAGGCATTGCAATATTGCTATCACCATGGGTATTCTTGGCCTCACAGGAAAATCTTCCCGAAACACGTGCGTCTCCAATCACCAGGGTACTCACGGTCTGATTGGGATCAATAAGGAAATTATTAATTCTTCAAAGCAGATGAAACATAAAAAAAGAAACAAATACCTGATATCACATTTCAATTTTCATTGCGACTTGGACTGTCAGCGCAATATATAATTGAAGTTTCAATCACCATCAGAGCACTGAGTCTCTGATAATAAACAAGTGGGAGGTCTGGACACAGCCTGGTGTGTTTTATACTTTCCAGTGCTTGACAATAATGAAAGGATACATCTGGACTTTTAAAGGCCACCGAGTCTCCTTCAGACCGGTGCTATAGCTCTAGACCTGGGCCTCCATGTCCATTTCCTGGAAAGCAACTCTAATGCCATGCTCGATTTTAATGCTAGCACAACATCTTAATGGCTTAAATAGACAAAATAATAAGAGAAACTTGGGTGAGAGCCAGACAGCGTGGGGGTCTGTTTAGTGTTCACAGTGACATCTGTTTTCTGGGGGCAGTTGGCTACATCAAAGGGAGTGAATGATGTGGGTGTATTGTCTGGGGTATGCTGGCCTAAACTTCCTGGGCTTGTAGGAGCTATTGTGTTGACTGTGAGAGACCCAGCTGCAGCCATGAAACCACTTTAGTGTCCCTGTATTACAATGTTGACCTTACAAACATTCAGGCAGCAAGGGTAAGTATCATAATGTCCAGTTCATGTTGATATAACATTTGTCAAAGTACTGAAGGACCTTATGATATCATGTTGCAACTATTACTCATCAATATGTAACATGAGATTGAAAGCAGTCATGTAAACGCATGTCCTGAAGAGGTGACCTGACCAAACACACTATGACCTCTGTGCCCAAATGTGCCCTAGGGCTTTCTTGCATTATAACCAAAACCACTCTCCCTTTCTGTTGGGTCTTCTAAGGAGGCCCAGCCATGATTATGCTCTTATTCATGGACCAAAACAATTTATATGGGGGGACAGAGAGGAATTCATATCCAAAAAGTCCCTCTTCATTTAAACTGCTGCTTGTTATCACTGACCCTTAGTCATGACCCTCATAAAGCACCAGTGACTGGCCACAGGTAATTGTAAATAAGCAGTGCCTCCATATTTAAGTCAGCCCCATATTAAAACTGATGACCTGTGAAAAGGGCCAAATTTACAGTTACCTGGTATGCAAACAAATAGATATGAATTCATAATTTATTTAATTCTTAAATACAGAGCACAATGGAATATAACTGCAGCTCAAAACAGAGAAAAAATGTTTGAATTGAGAATGGAAATGAATATGTATCCTAATTTGACTTGGCCTGCTGTAATTGGTTTCTTTAATCTAATCCTATAGACAGACAAGGAATGGCAGTGAAAACCTGTTCTGAATTATGTATCGTAGTAATAAGCTTTAACAGAGCACTTGCAGCGATGTATACAGTTACCACATTGTGTGGCATGTTTTGGCTTTGAAGATAATTTTTTTTTTCATTTTTTTCAATTATGGAAGAAATATTTTAAGATATAAAACAGGAAAACCTCCTTAAATTCATAGGTGTGACTTAAGGCTATTTCTGCTTATTCTTTTAAAATAATTATAAAGAACTACATTATGCAGAACTCAGATAATAAGATTTAGTGTGTAAATGTCCATTTTCAGCCTAAAAAGCTCAACAGCCTTAACAGTCTTCTTTGGTGAGACCTATCTTCACAGTGGAGCTTTGTCATTTACTCTTCTTCTTCATATAAAATACTTTGAACTAGTGGGGTGTAGTTCACTCTAGTAGTGGAAAGTGAACTATGTCAGTTATGAGTGCGCCCTTAGGGAACTGCGGGCCTCAAAGGGCAGAAACGCCCCCTCAAACAGCAACGTTTTGTGCAAAAGATAGGATGCTTCCCTCTAATTTATACTGTATATATAGGATCCTTCTTTTCATATGTGGCACATTTTTCCCAGATTCCCCAGTTTGCTTAATTTGAGGAATAAGTTGTGTCTCTCTACACATACATCAAGAAATAACAAAATTACTAAACCACTAGGAAAACACTAATAAACCACTGAAGACAACACTAATATGTGTAATCTAACTTTAAACTCTGATTTTCTGACCCAGCTCAGATATTTGATTCAGTTCTCATCTAAGTCCTTCTATTGGTCACTGCCATTTTTTAGCTTCACTTATGGGAAAAATTTGCTAAAAGTGCATCTATTATTTAAAAGATGTGACAACACAAAACTTTAAGTTAAACAACATACCTTGTTTTTTCCTTTAATTAATTCAATTTTGGAGTTGATGCTCCTAATCCAGTTGTGTGACTCATTTCTCCTGTCATCAACTTTCACCAGGATTAGCTGATTGTGAAAAAAGCACCTGCAGAAAAGAGAAAATGCAATTCAATGGACCATTCCATACCTTGGACAATGCAACAAAAGACTTCTGTGATGTTTTATTTGGGAACTTTGGTGTAACATAAAAACAAACACTGCCCAGATCACTTGATAATAATGTATAACCTGCTATCTCATTGTTAAAGCCCTCTCCTAAGGGTTCTCTGGATCTAGTGCAGGTTGTCCGAGTTATAAAACCTAGAGAAAGCCTTGATTTAAGCCCCACTCCCAAACCCTTCACCGCCTGTGGTGGTGAACAATTAGTTTGATGAGTGGAGAGGCCCAGGAGGAAACAGTAACAGCGACAGGAAGGGCTGTTCTGTGCGTCACCTCATACAGGAACACCCCTCCAAGTTCTGGCCAGAGGAGATAAGGTTGAACCTGAGACCTTGATGGTCATCAAGGGACAGCTGATAACTTCTCAACCTAGTGATAAAGACATCCTCACACTTCTGTCCCGTTACACGATCAGTCTTATTCCACATTCAACAAAACAAACTAACCCCAAACCCTCCCCAAACCCGGCATTTCCCCTCCTCTCTAAACTCACAAAGATTAAGATTAGATATGATCTTGAAGGGCTGCATGTGAGATTTACAGTGACAGGTACTTTGCAGGCTCAGGGCAGTATAAAACAAACATTTTGCACAATTGGCCTCCCACCAGGCTATAGCTGTTCCTCTGTCTCATTAGCTGTCTTCCACAGCCAAGCCACTGTTCCTGGTGCCAGCTCTGATTATCTTTAGACCAGCAGAAAGAGTTGCTTTGACCTTACTAAACTGCAATATTTTATCGTAAATCTGGTTAGTTGGTTGAATGAAATAGTGAAAAAGTGGTGGATTAACACCATCTAGCATGTAACATAATTTAGTCTCTTTCAGTCCACAGTGTTGTTTTTGTCAATGGACTTGGAGCCAGATAAATCACAGCTAATGGCCCATTGTTTTTCCTGATCTTACAACTAACAGGCCCCCATGCCAGGATTTCAGTGACTGTTCAAATGTTCATTTTGTGTATAGGTTCACTACCAGGGTGGTATTCTTGCACAGTCATTCATACACCGCTCTCTTCCGCACTGTTATAGCTCAGAGAATCTGAGATTTATGCATCTTCCTCATGTTTCCGCTTAAGCCTACAGAACTGTTAACCACTAATGAGAGGGCAATTCTTGTGGGCTTTGTTCCTTTTATTAATGTGTCACGTTGTGGGACAGAGTCAAATGAATCAAAGCAGATCTGTTTTATAGAGGGATCCCCAGGCCAGACTGGTGGTTCTGAATCCTGAAAGAAATTCTTCAGTCTGTGCTGCTGTGTGTGATTTTGATTCAGTACTGTGGTTTGTGAAAAGGCTGTGTCTAAAGTCACAAGCAAGTTAAAATTAAGACTTTTTAATACCAGTTAAATTTGAGATTAAATTTGGACATAAAATACACAAAAATGTAGAAATATAGTATACTTTTTCTGAGAAAACACACTGATGTTAGTTCTAAATGAACACTAAGGTAAAACAAAAGTCTTCTTCTTCTTTCGGCTGCTCCCGTTAGGGGCGGCCACAGTGGATCATCTGCTTCCATCTCACTTCTATCCCTTGTATCCTCTTCTGTCACATCAACTTTCGGCATTTCCTCCTTCACTACATCCATGAACTTTCTCTGTGGTCTTCCTTTTCTCCTCCTGCCTGGCAGCCCCATCTTCAGAATCTTTTGTCCAATATATCTACTATCCCTCTTCTGCACATGTCCAAACCATCTCAGCCTTGCCAAACCGCTCAACTGGAGCTGTCCCTCTGATGTACTAATTTCTAACACTGTTCATCCCGGTCCCTCCCAGTGAAAATCTCAGCACCTTCAATTCTGTCACTTCCAGCTCTGCCTCCTGTCTTTTTGTCAGTACCACCATATCCAAGTCATACTTGAGAGCAGGCCTCACTACCATCTTGTAAACCTTCCCTTTCACTCTTGCTGCTATCCTTCTGTCACAAAGGCCTCCTAACACTCGTTTCCTCTCACCCCACCCTGCCTGTGCTCTGCTCTTCACCTCTCTTGTATGTTAAATAAAGTCAAAGTATGTTTATCAATGAGAAAAGAAAATATATTTTTAATTGTTGTCTTAAACACTTTCTATTGTCCCAAGTTTGATACAGCTACCACTAAGAGTAGGCATTCTCAAGCCATTTATCAATAAATGTACGTCTTCCCATTTCTGTAGACTAATGACCAGGCTAGCTAACAAGGCCTAATCTTCATTATCATTTTCTACATGCTTTACAAAGTGTATTTTGAGATAGGTTGCCTGTTGGGTCAAAAGCACCCTCCCATCGAGCATAAAAGCATTAGGGAATTTTACATTCCTAAGATTTATTTAGGTATGAGTTACAACCATTAAGTTAGCTTTTGTGTCTTATCAATGTACTGCTACTGTTAACCACTAACTGACCTAAAGAATGTGTGTGGCATTAACAATGCAGCTGCATTGCATAATGAAAATGTGTGGGGAGAGCAAAATTGAACATTTTATACTGGAAGTTTCCATGATGATATGACTAAGACCCACCCAAACTAAATTTAAGACAGTGCAATACTTCCTTAAAATAATGATCTAGTAAATGTGCATTTAGAAATTTTTTTAAGAACCTGTGGACACCCTGTATGCATGTTTCAAAACATGGCTTTATATCCACAGTAGATGGACTCTGCTTGTTTGCCTCATCTCAGTTCTTGCTCAGTCAAACTGGGAAATATGATGGTTTTCTGGTCAGAGAAACTTTAGGGGGTAACATGGTAAACTGGCAGTTCAAACTGAAAATGCGTCACACAACAGGTAGCTTAGTAAAAAAAAACCAAACACAATACAGAATACATGGGAGCTACTGGCATGTGTTGGGTATTCATAACTTCATCTGGTAACTTAAAAAGTTAATCAAAGCATGAAAAAGATTCTTGAGATTAGACTTACAGATGGTTAAGTGACCTGAATATAAAATATTTATAACATAATTTTGTGCTTAAAAATCAAGAAATGCTTCTAATGCTGAAATGCTGCTGTTCTTTAAGAGTTGCAGAAGTTAACAGACCATGAATGCAGAAGGTCTACTGTAAACAATTCAGTGCTGAGAACATAGCAGGAGGGTGACTCACTCTGTACGCATCAGGCCTGAGTGACATGGTTGCCAGAACCAAGTGATGGTTGGCAAGGGAAAGCCATACGCAGTGCAGGTTAGCTTATGCCGTCTGCCAGACATGTAGGGCTGCACGTCCACAGGGGCAAGCTCCGCCTCTGAAATAGTTGGCTTCACTACGAGGGAGAAGCATACATGAGCACACACACAAGTACAGAGTAACTACACATACACAAGCAGGGAGAGAGATTGAAAGAGAGTCAACAGGTTAGATTGGTGGTTTTCAAACTTTTTGTGGCTTGCCTCCTTACAAAAGCACCCAAAAAGCTTGCGTTCCCATACCTCATGGTTTTTATCAACCATCAATAAACAAAAAAGAATCCAGGTTAAATTGTTTCCCTACATGAATCAGATTCATTTAATGCCTAATTTCCCCTGGTCATCTACGCCCCACTCTCTGCCCCACTGTTTAAGATCAAGCATCCACCCGGTCTTTCATGGAACCTCAACATGTCTTTAATGAAGAATGACAGTCTTGATGGATAGCTATGAAAAACGTGCCATTGAATTTAGCTGTCCTTTACATGGTGTGTAGGAAAAGAGTGGGGGATGACTGGCTAGCCAAGGGCTCTAGGTCAAAGAACAACCTCACTGTGGTCCATGCCTAGGTCAGTGAGCCAACCATTCGTGCTATAATGAACAACAGACCAAGATACTTCAAATACTTCAGGAGGTACTTATCTTACCCACCGTTTGCATTTTGAAGACCAGAAACAGTTAAGCTACATATAGACAGACATATCTTTCCAAAACTCTACATCCCACCTTACACACACCTGTACACCATGTAGAACACGTTCATAATCTGGAGCATGGAGACAACAGTAAACAACATGTAAACAAATTTTATAATAGTTCTCTAATTGATACCAGGAATCTCTCTCCACTTTGTTTATTTGTGTCAGTGTGTTGTTTTTTTTATTCCAGTAAATAAAAGTTTTGTGAAGTGGGGCAGTCGAGGATCACAAATAAAGTTTATACAAGTCAGGAGGGTCTGATTTTTCCACTTTTTGGCACGCTCTTGGGATTCCTCAAAAATGTTCAAAGAATGCAATGAAAATAGCTGTGACCCCCATGCTATGCTTGAAGTAATGGATATTAAGTCCCCTATTCTCTATAACAAGCTGACTCCATTCATGTATCCACTTCACATGTTAAAATATTTATATACTAGTGTCAACACTTATCAGTATTATTTAGAGAGTTGTCACAATGAATTGCATGCTTATTTTTCTTAAGTTGTATACATAATGTATAGAACATGCTGTTTATATGAGCAATACTGTAGCTGCATATGGTGAGTATGCAAGTAAATGGTGGGGACTAAAGGGGTCTGGGGCCTGTGTGCAGAATAGACCTCAGACCATTTGCACACTGCTCCGAGCCCCTTCCAAAGAGCCCCAATAATCAACAACAGCTGCCCCTGCTACGTCAATCCTGTCTTGGAACCAACAAGCCCCTAAATTCCTCTCATACTAGAGCTGCTACCTGCCGTCCAGTGAACTGGACTGAAAGTAGCAGAAGTGTTGGGGCAGCCTCAGCGCACAACCAAGGGACTGGCAAAGATTATCAGCTGTGGTAATGGCTTACTCTCAACTACTAGAGTGTAGCTCAGATTCCTGTACAACCCCTTCACTTTGTTGCCCAGGCTTATGGTGAACACGCCAGCATTTTTCTCCTCCACATTAGTGATAACCAAGCCATAACCAGACATCTTGTAGGTGGAATTCTTCTCAATAAGGACCCCATCCTTGTACCTGAATATCGAAGGCGAAAGGAAAAAAAGATTTGTTTATAATGCAAACACAATAATAGAGACTCTCCTAAACCGACAAAGCTTTATTTATAGTGACTCTAAACCATTACATACCATGCTTTCATGTCAGGCAGTGGTAAAGCATTGACCTTGGGCTCCAACACAAGCCTCTTTCTACCTTCAGTGACAACCACTGTACCATTCATCTCATACTTATAGGAGATGTTGAGGAATGGATGCTCTGTAACCAAAAATTACAGATAAAGACAATCAATGTAGTAAAATTAGGTTGTTACTGTATCATGACGAGATTGCCCAAATTGCTGCAATAATTTACATGTCAAAATTCTTTCACTGTATGACAGTTTAGTTGTAGTTTTATATTTTATAATTAAAAGACTATTAAAAGCATGCTCACCATAGACAATGACTTTTGCTGTAGCAGTCTCGGGTTTTGCATGATCAATCTCAGCTTTGCAGTGATACACTCCCTTATCCTCCATGGTAATGTTTGGCACCTCTAAAACCTTGCTCATTAAATGTTCCTCAGCAGGCATCACCCTGGATGTGTATGTAGTAATATTGCGATTTTCCTGAAGACAAAGGAAATAACATAAACAGCAATGCTACTATGTGATCTAGTCTACAGTATCATAATGTCAAAAGTAAATCATGAACTTACTCTCTTCCTTGGAAAATCCCAGGTGAAGATGATTCTTCCATTATAGGTGGTCACCCCACTGCAGTTGAGGATGAGGGTCTCTCCAACCAAGACTCTCGCACGGTCTGGGGTAATCTTCAATTTTATAAGCTCATCAGCTGTAAAATTGAGACAAATGTAATAAATTATTATGAAAAGTAAACTTAAAAATTGGGGAAAAACTGCCAGAAAGACCAAAGACTTACTCAGTCTCACTGGAATGTACTGTGACTTGAATAATTGACCTCTGACCTCGGTGTTACATGTCAATATGTAGTAGTGTGTAAACGGACCGTAGGGGATCCTGAACCCCACCTTAGGATCCCATACAAAGTCATTTTTAATATCATCAGATAATTCCGGAGTCTGCAATGAAAAAGGCAAAGATGCTTCATTCGATGACACTTGTAATGCCCATTAAAGGTCATTGAGTCAGACAGACTGAAGAAGAAGGCACTCAACTTCATTTAACATGTAACTTATGCTCCACTGGGCTCAGCTGGGGAGACATCTGTTAAGCTGTTTTCACACGTACACTACAACCCAGAACCTTTCTAGACATTACCCAAAAGAGGTGCATGTGAGAATGAAAATGTTCGATGCAATCAGATATGGCATTAAGCAGTCTTTAACCTGTCAGCTCCCTAGTACAAAGTCTGTGTGATAATGGATCGCACCAGTTGGTGCCCATGTGAGAATGGCACGGGTGACAGTCGGATGCTGCTGTGTGGACACTCTACTCAGGCGGATCCCTCGCTTAAGCCAGTATTCCCAATAGCATGGACTATCTGCTGTTGTGTGCTACATATGAAATAGAACAAACTTCCTGATTCTCCTATCATTGTCCAGAAACTGTGTGTGTGTGTGTGTGTGTGTGTGTGTGTGTGTCTGTGTGTGTGTGTCTGTGTGTGTGTGTCTGTGTGTGTGTGTCTGTGTGTCTGTGAGTGTGCAATGTTTCTGATTTTTCATT
>VUQH01000062.1:0-13376 GCA_015106775.1 Etroplus canarensis | reverse complement strand
TGTGTGTGTGTGTGTGTGTGTGTTTGTGGGGGTGTGTGTGTGTGTGTGTGTGTCTGTGTGTGTGTGTGTGTGTGTGTGTGTGTGTGGGTGTGTGTGTGTGTGTGTGTGTGTGTGTGTGTGTGTGTGTGTGTGTGTGTGTGTGTGTGTGTGTCTGTGTGTGTGTGTCTGTGTGTGTGTGTCTGTGTGTGTGTGTCTGTGTGTCTGTGAGTGTGCAATGTTTCTGATTTTTCATTTATGTAATTAAGGAAAAAACATTGTGGATCCAGAAAAGGATGTACATGCCTGTTTGTTCTCATGTCAGAGGGAGGGCTGGGCAAGGAGGCAAGAGGAAGAGAAGGAAGGAACAAAGAAAGAAGAGCAGGAAGGAGGAATGCCATACATTTACAAATAACAGGAAGGTCACACAAGTACTATCTGTCATATATTAATAACCATAGTCATATATTAATCACAAACAACTAAACTTAAAAACACACACCTTTGGGGTTTGCATGACTACCATACTGCTTAAGAAAAGACTTTTTTACTACAGACAGGCTCTATAATGGTGCTCTCATCCAGTGGCTTCTCCCACTTGATCCAGGATCAAACGTCACAGTCCTCAACCTATATTACCTGTTGTTTTCTGTGACTGGACAGAGACTTTTTTTACTGTGTTTCCTGATGTTTGTAAGAGTTTGTAACTAAGTTTAGTCTGAGAATCTATTCTGAGAAAAGCACTCTTAGAACACCTTCCTGTTCTTGCAGGAAGGAGACAGGATGACTCGCTTTGCCGCCCTTGAGCTTCCCATAGCCGAGCCACTGTCCCCGGTCTGCTTCTGTGCGCTAGAATGATTTAACACACAGAGGGTGTGAGAACTGCTGGAATGCCCTAAGCACAAAGTGGAAGCACTTTTCTTTTTCCCAAAGACAAGAAGTAAGGATACCCCGCTGTGATATTAACAGCAGTCCTGTTGTCTCAGAAGATGTACTGTGAGATTTTCCAAAAAGTTCATGTTTAGTGTTGTCTATGGAACACTGAGTAATACTATAATATGCAGTACAGTGAAAGTGGAAGTGGAAAGCATGTGCAGAATGTGTGAAGTGATTGTGTTTAAGACCCTACCGCTGTCAGGGTTACATTAGCATCAGGAGAAGAAGTCCGGCAAGGGACAACAAGGCTGGGCTGAGTCCTATAGATGCCCACAGCATGAGGTGTAGAATCATAGGGCTCCACAAATGGTTGCTCAGGATCTGAAAAATTAATGCAACATCTTAAATACAAGTCGGACAGAAAACAGCATTTCAAAGCATATGTGGTCCCTCACAAGTTGTTCTTTGGAATAATTTGAAAAAATAATTGCAGTGATATTACTCTTATTCTGCTAAAAAAATGCCCTGTCCTGTCAGATTTAAATTTAAAAGTGCAGTGGTTAGTACTGTTGCATCACAGCAGAAAGGCGTTGGGGTCAAATCTGACAGCTGGCTTGGGCCCTTCAGTGTGATTTTATAATTTGACCTTCTGCCTGTGTGGGTTCAGAAGTGTATGTGTTTACTTTCACACTGTCTGACTCACTGTCACTGTGTCAGCCCTGTGACTAACTTCCAACGTAACCAGGATGCACCCCACCCCTCACATCAGCTGAGATAGGCTCCAAACCCCATGACCCACAAGGAAAAGGGGCTATTGCAAATGGATGGATGAAAATGAATAAGGGCAAGTTGGGGTATTCAACACAGAGATCCACAAAAGAGATCAAATCTCAGATTATTTAATTCTGGCCGTGTAAGGGCAGCCAGTCATACGACAACTGTGGGAATGTTAGAGCTACAGAAATAGTCTCTGACTGAAGAGATAGTAAGGCTTTAGTGGTGTGGCAAAAAATTAATAAACAACTGAGGAGCTTTTAACTAGGACTAAATATAGACACTGCATGCCAGGTAAACTTCAGACCACACTCACAGAGCAACAGAAGAAGAAATTAAGCTAGTTTTATATAACAGATGTCTATTTTGTAGCAATTAAGCAATTTAAACTTCTACCAATTGTTTCAAAGTCTAAAATTATCTAGGTTCCATTGGCTGACATTCAGATTTACTCAGTTCTGTCCACTGCAATCTCCAGTAGAATAATATGGTAATTGTAACTGTTGTCATATGAGATTTAAGTAAGACATGGTACAGGCAAAAACAGCTGCAGCAGAAAGTCACAGTCAATGACCAGGGTTTCCTAGCAATTAAGCTTCTCCAGGAGAAACCACAATACCACAGAAACCACTTCCTTTCTCTATTTCTCTTTCTGAGGGAACCTGTGGCACTTCAGTATGAGTATCAGCTGATTAAAGGTAGTAATAACTGCAAATTTCATACATATCTAATGCCCACAACTGCAAATTTCAGTAAGTACTTCCTTCTGTCATGGATATTTTTCTTTTATTTTTCATCAAATCTATCCATCCAGTCTCCGCTTAACCGCTTATCAATCTTAGTGTCAAAGGGTGGCTGGAGCCTATTGTGGCAAAAATAGGGTGAAAGGTGGGGTACAACCTGCACAGGCCATTTTCTTCCTGCTGACTAATTCACTCTTTTTCCCTCCTAAAGAGGATATCTATTTCAGTCTTGCAGGAAATATCAGATCCCTCATTGAGCCTTTCATTGTGTCCATAATAACTGCCACTGTTTTTCAGCTCAGTTCAACATTAGACCCATAAGCTGGTGTCAGGAGATGACAGTAACCCCATACTGCATAGGTCTCACCTTTGACGAACACATAGGTAGAGGTGGTGTGGCCTATACCATTTTCACAGGTGTAGTGCCCCGTGTCACTGGCATTTAAGTGTTTGACTGTCAGTTTGCTGCAGTGATTTCCAGAATCACACTTCTCCACTTTCACCCCTTCCGATGAGTTCATTCTTTGGGCGCTGGCAATTGTCCAGTTCAAGGCGCCATGACCTCTGACAGAAGAAAGTGAGAGAGAGTGTTAAAAGAGGCAAAAGTGTATTAGACAAAAGTATGTGAACAAATTTACCACTAATGCTATTAAAAGCATTTAATTTAACACAAACAAAACAGTGCACAACTTGGATCTATTCTTAGAAAGGTGTCACATCTGGCAGTGGCCTCAAAAGCTATTTCATTTAGGATGGTAGCCCCTGCTTCTACCCTTGAGACTTTTAGGCTTGAAGTTCATGTTAAGTTTATACTGAGTTAATCTTTAGTCATCCAATAGCTTTAACTTTCACATGGGAACGTTTCTCTTCAATGATGTGCTTTGCGAAAACATTCTTTCCACCCAGAATTTAGTTTAAAAGTCTCATTAAAGAGATCCCAAAGGAACATCTAACATGTCTTGCATTCCTCTCCCTTTGCCTGCAGAATTTTGGGTCAAGCAGAACCTCTAGTTCTCATCCACTTACAGAAAACAAGACAGTGAGCTATGGGTCAGGCTTCTTACAATGTGGCCTTGTAGGGAAGCATTACATTAAACCGTCATGAGTTCTTCAGCATTCTTTACAAGCCTACAAAATGATGCAATACCCTAAATTCTTAACAAATATGAATGCACCACACATGGGTCCCACATTCCCGAAAGGAAATGGCAAAAGACTGATAAATGTGGACCACCATCTCTGGTTCCTGTCAGGGACTGACCCAGCTTCTCTGTAGCTAGCAAGTGTCCACAGACCCAGGCATGTCCTGTTAATGCTCCCTCTTGCATTTGTGTCAGATAATGAGACAAGAGTCTAATGTTCATAACTGCCATAACACTTCAGATTCTCTTGAGAGTCCCCCTCTTACAAGTGAACAGGAGAAGTTAGAAAATTGTGGTCAAAAACTTATTAAGGTAACATAGAAGTAACTGAGGTTGTATTGTAAAGTACAGTAGTTGAGAAGAGTTAGATTCTACCACTGGAGGCATTTGAACATTGACTAAAATTAATACAAGTTGGTGTGTTAAACAACATACCTGCATATGAGGCTTAACGAAGAGTCTTTATGAAGAATGAGTGGATTGTTAGAGGCATGAATCCTAGGCAAGTTCTCAGTCTCTGAGTGTCCTGCCAAACAAAAAACACACACATAAAGATTTACACATTTTCACCATCTCTTTTACAGTATTTGTCAATCACTATTGCTCTAAAAAGAATGAAAAACAGTGGGAAATTCCCATGGCACAAGTGCTGTGTTCTGTGGCTCCAGTGCTGTGCATGTGGGTTCGTTTTATTTCTACTCTTATGTAAGTGAACTGTGAGGGCACTGGGGGAATTTCTGGAGCTAGAGAGCAGGTTTTTGAATGGATGGAGGTCTTAGGTGAGCAAAGGTAGAATAAAGGGAGGAAGGGGATAATACAGAGAACAGCTGTGCCACTCTGCTAAAAAGGTCAATGCAGTCTAATTCAGCAGGAACTAAACAACTTTTTCATTTACTAGTGACCTTGTACTCTGAATGTTGTGCTTATAATATCAAGAGGTGTAGATGTTTGATTCAGATGTGGCCTCTATTTGGTGTGCAGCCAGCTGAATCTGTTGAGAGGTCTCTCTAACGGCAATTCAACATAGGAAACACAATGTGTCACAGTCCCATATGTGGTTTCCTTCTTTTTGCTGAGATCCCTAAACAGCTTGTCATTATGGACACAAAACATGGTTATTAAGTCTACACTCCACTACACTTGTTTCAGAGCCAGGGCGATGCTGGATTTCAGCGATGGTGCTGATACTTGTTTAAGGAGCAATACTGGCCAATTTGATGCTAAATGCACACCTGGAAACCCGCATTTACAAATGCAAGCACCCATGCGCACACATATATAGAAAAACAATCACTCGCACACATTCTCCTACTATTTGTCTTTTATTCAGAACAGCTGTTGTGGCAAGAATGAGCTGACGCTGCCATTGCTGGCAGGGGGACTCAATATTCGCTTCCTCACAACATTTTATAACATCATTGTTTTATTGTCCAAGATTAAGCAGAGGGGAAGGGTTGTGGCTTGCACTCTTTCATGTGGTGAAACCGCACACTTTTGGCTGTGTATGAACACAAATCAAGAATCCCAGTCTTAATAAACAATCACATAAACTGAAGTTCATACTATTAATATATTTGTCACTGCCAAACAATTTTTTAAGTGCATTCAACTTTGCAATTTTCATGTGTCAATTTGCAGCAGCGTCATGTAAATGAATTGCTTAGAAAATAAATAAATAAATAAAAATAACACAATGCATTGTGCTCTTATCAGACAGGTTAATTGCTATAGTGCCTTGTTTCTTTGACTCTGGTACAAATGCACCTTGTGCATGAATGCTGAAGTCCTACAGCATAACCAAAATCATGATCTTGACCTTGAATTGCACAGGCAGGATGCTCATCTCTTAAAACTACCAATTTTTTACACCCTTCTTCTCAGTAATCCACTGCAGAAGGGTGAATCAGCAGGGGCCCCCAGCAGCCCACTAAAAAAAGACAAGAGAAGAGAAGGGAATAAAAACATCCCGTGGTTGTCTGTCTACATATCTACCCTCAAAACTCCCACCTGCCCCAGTGCCTGCCCAGCACTGACCTCAGCAAGCATCCCAACAGCCTTAACCCCTTCCAACAGCTGTGTGCTGCATTCCTCCAAGAGATTGCCTGAAAAATGCCAGAATTTGTGCTTACTGAGTTGGTTCAAAGAGCCCTAAAGCTGGTTCTTATTAGGAGCCATTACAAAGAGGACAGGCATGGAACAAACAGTGAGGGAGTGAAGGAGAGAGAGACAGGCTCAGTGACTTCTGGTTCAGCTTTTCAGTCTGTTCACAATCCTGAGTAAGTCACACAACACCAAGCTGATTATTGACACAGGGCCAAGTTAACTAAGATTAGACCAGAATCACATTTGTATGTCTTTGTCCTCGCTTGGCATTGATTAAAGGAAGTGACACAGGACATTGTGTTTGGAAAACAAATGGTCAGGAAAGAACTAGAAAAAAAATCGAACAGTGTGGATAGCAAGATTCACTCCACATTACTGTGAAATGTTTGCTGGAGAGAAAATACTTAACTATTTAGTCTGAAAGAACAGACAAACAATGACTGAAGCTGAATGATTCAGTAGCTCAGCAATGCAAATCAAAATGATGGCTTGTGCTACTTTGGCCACCTTTCCTCATATTTAAAGGATACTCAATAATATATTACCTGTTATTTGTATTATTGATAAGATGTACTAAGGCAAGAAGTCCAATAACTACTGCACTTTAGGATGACTATAAAAACCTAAAAATTGAAAATGCATCAAGCTATTAAAGCCCCAAGTGGTATATGACCATTAAAATTGGCATAACTGTTGGCAAATTGCCACCAGCATGCTGCCAGTAGCTCATTGTTGATGTTGTGTAATAAAAAAACAATTATTACTGTATCAGATGACTGTACAGTCACTGAACTGTAAAGGAAACCCCAAGTCACAGCCCTTAAGTGCGGGGAATAATGTGCGGAAGTCCCTTCTCGTTTGTAGAGGGGACACTAAACCTCCCTGTACATCCCGTCCCATCATGAGACGACGCAACTGTCTAGAGAGTCGAGAAAGAAGCTTCTTTTTAATAGAGCTAGATGATTCCTTTGCATAATGTTGCCATGTTACAAAAAATGGTGGGGAAAAGGCAAGGAGTGATTTACTGCTTTTTAATAAAAAAGAACATGAGTCAGCTTTGCTGTAGTTTGACCATAACAAACAAATGAAACAGCAGTAGCATTGATACCTGTTGCAAACAAATGCAAAACACAACACACAAACTTACTAAATGATTAGCTGAAAGTGGTTCTGAGGGGGATATGATACTACTCTATTACCTGTTAATAAATTGGACTGAAAAGCAAAGCTTGATCCATATCCACTAAATCTGAGTTTGCTTAATTTAAAATGTTGCACCTTCTCAGGGTCATAGAGTTATCCTCCTGCAGAAGAGTCAGTGACCATTCATTGCAAGTTGATTTTAGGCTTGGCCACCTGCCATAATAAGAAGCAGCTACCACTGACCTGGCTGTGCTACATGTGTCCTGGAGTATTCACTCATTTGGAGCCCTGGTAAAGCCCTTCAGTTTGCCAACTGCAAGGTTAAAACAAGGGGCGCAGAGAGTGCCTTTTTTACTGGCCATGTATTAGCCTTTAGAGAAAATATACCCCAGACTTCTCTAATAAAGGAAAAATAACAGAACATCTGGCCTTAATGTGTGGCCATTCTAGGTTATATAAAACAGTATAGAGCCAACAAAGAGGGATCTCCTTCATGAGATTCCTGAAAAGTAAATCCAGAGAATTCGTGTTCCATAATGTATGATTAAGACTAGCAGACAGACAGAAGCTCCTTGAAATTGAAATCTCATGCAGGATTCAAAGAAAATATATTGCTCACTCAAGGTGGATATATCTGGAACATGTGCTTGAATAATCCGATAGAAAAGCTACACAGTGCAATTTGTAAAGTTGAACATCACAGTGTAGGGGAATTACTTTTTCTTCTTTACTGGTAAGTCTTCTAATCCAGGTGAATGTGTGTGTGGATGTGTTTTTCTTGTGCTGCCTGCATCGACCCAGATGTACTGCCAGTGAGCAATGAGCCCCCAGTGCGCTTGGCTGACCTCTCATCACTCCCATTTTACAGTCGTCAAGTGTTCAAGCAGGAAAGAAAAAAATGCTCCAGAACAAATTAGACCAACATCAACCCCTCACACCGGAGTACTGTCTGCACTGTAGGAAAAGAACTGTTGGTCTGATATAATGTAGCACAGACTAATAGATGAAAACCAAATATCATGAGTAAAATAAAAACGTAAGCTTCCCCTTTCAATTTTACCCATCTTCTTAGTCATTACTATTCTTGGTCCGAATCATGCCTTTGATGACTATTTGTTTCCGAGAATCTAGCTCTCTCTGTTCCTAAAAACACCACAGACTAAAACAATATAACTTTACCAGAATCAAACAGCCCTTGTTGTCTCTACAACAAATTCACAGACACACTTGTTTAAATATTATCATCACATCCCAAGTGTTATGCAGATGGATTGAGGTCCATTACACATTAAAGACAAAAGAAAAAAAAGATAATCTTGCTGTGTCTGGGCTGTTATGCTTCATTTAAAGTGGTGTCAAAAGGCCATGAACAAACATACTTGACCTGTGCTCATTTTGAATAAGAAGCAGCTGCAAAGTTAAATATTAACAAATTACCAGATAGGCTAGAATATAATTTAGACAAAACATTTACCTTTTCAATCTCTTTCACTTTTTATAATTACAGTAATGTACAGTGCTTAATAAATGTTTAGACCACCTGGCAAAAAAACGAGAGAGACCATATAGCATCTTTAAGTGCTTAAATGCAGACTCTTTCCTTTTCAGTGAGTTCTCCGCGTTTTACCATTTTGAACAGGAATGACGAATTTCAAACTGAATTAACCTTTTTATACCCAAATTTGTGCGGGCTCACTGAGCTTCTCTGAGAAGTCAGAGCTTAATCAAGTATCAGCAGCTAAAACTAATTTTTGTGTGCAGAAATGCAAGTAAATCACTACAATTTAACATCATAATCAAGAAATAATAATTTAATTTACTATTTATTTCTGGGTTGGGTTTTTTTTTTTTTGGAAAACAGTGAGTTTGAAAATTCATGGACAACAATAATTATATTTTAGCATTAAAATAACCTCTTCAGTTAAAGAGCTTCTACAAACTTGCATATAAACCATTACAGAAACATAAAAATGATTTTGGTCATTAACAATGCTGTGGCATAAACCTCACACTGGGTGGTGGTCTAATAGATTTTTAAGCACTGTAAGTTTGACTGGTCATATAACAGTCACACCATCACTCAAAGAGGGCACCACGGGTCTTAATATCTGTGGCTCTACTTGGTTAATCCATCTTTGCAGGTATTTACCAGAGGAAGCATGTTACACATGTCAGCAGACACAGAGACACCTAGATGGCCATCAGTAACTAATGTCTCCACCAGTCATTGGCTCCTATGCTGAAATAATACCCCCTTTCCTCCTTGCCATTGTCTTTAGGTTGAAGCTTGACATGGCTGAATGTGAGTACAAGGAGCTCCGGGAAGAAATCTTTGCTCAGGTAGCGTGTCACATTTCCGTGACCTCTAGTAGCCAGAACAATTCCAGGCTGCCTCTTGTCCTTACATCCGCTTCCTCCGTGCGTCTTTCCCACGCATTGTGTGTAGACAGTGAAGGAAACCTACTCACAAACACCACAGACAAGAAGTTCAACGTGCTGGAAGTGTGTACATGCATGTGTGTGTGAACAGTATTTCCTCTGTTTGGATGGGATGTTTGTTTGGAAACGGTGAGGAAGCTTTGGTTTGTATCTCAGTGGCAGACTCGACCTGGCACACGGTGAAGGAACATCCCAGGTTGTTTGAGACAATGAAGCTGACTGCGCTGTCAGCTGAAACATGCATTCACTTCCCAAAATATTTAATCCTGTTCACTCACGCATGACAATTGCAGGAAATTTTTTTTCATAAAATATAACAAAACGCTTATTTGCAAAATATTCCAAAAAAATGAATGGATCAAGTTAATAAAAAAAAAACAGAGCCCGGTCAGTTACCTGTTCAAGAGTCAACATATTTTATTAACCGGTTTGTTATCACCCAATCGTCACGGGACGAGACGACCTCTAACGGCCTGAGTGAAAACTGCAAATTCAATAACTGCCTGTTGACGCACGATTCTCGCAAAATGTGCAAATAATCTGCGGTCACATCCACACACACAGTAATAAAGCTCCACAGCAGCTGGGATCAAAGGAAAACTTAGCCACAAAAATCAACTCTTGATTACAGCTCAAATTAAACACTGGAATAATATGATTATTATTAAGAAAATAATACAGTCTAAAAACTGATGGCTATTTATATCTAATATTGTCTTAGAATCATAGCAGTTATTCATTCATTCATTAGACAGAATTAAACAGTGAAACTGCGCGTTTCTGAAAGTCTGCTCTTTCATGCGTAAAACTCGTCAGCGCGTAAATATTTGATCTACAAGCATGAATGACTTCTTACCGAGTGTGAGAGATAAAAAACACAAGATGACAACGACCCGCTGGAAGCAGTCGGATGGGTCCATCCTGGGAACTTCCCAATGTGCAAACCTTGTGATAAAAAAAATAAACGCAAAAAAAGTCCCTGACTGTGGCTTTTAGTTCCGGATGAATGCGGGTCTTATTTCTCTTTTTCAATGCTTCTCATGAATCCCCAAAACGTTCAGGTGTGCCAGGACAAAGCCGCAGTAATTTCCCATATCCCAGCACTGGGGGTTCGTGGGGGAGCTCTCCTGCGCAGCTTGGCAGTCCGACCACCGACACCGCAATGAGGAGGCGGGTCGGATGTACCGCTATTCTCTGGGCAGGTGCAAAAGAAAAGGGAAAAACAAAAGTTAAATAAAGGCAACGTGCTGGATGGTAAAAACTGAAGACGCTGGGTGAAAATGACTTCAGCTCCAGCGGTGCGTTTGGTAAAACTCACAAGAGTGAGATCAATGGGCTTTTGCCTTTCCTGCGCGCCTCGCAGCGACAATATCGCCTCCCTATCGCCTCCCTATCGCCTCTGTGCGGCACTTACAGTCCACACGTTTTATTAGCGCACGGAGGAAGGACACGACGTCACTCTGTCGAGGAGGGGTGGGGGTAGGGGAGACTTCTTATTTTGGGCTACCGAGGTGGACACCACAGAATGAATGGAAAATAACTCATCTCTCAAATGTTGTGGAACTAGAAACTGGGTTTGAAAAAAGAAATAGAAATCCCAGTATTTACATTTATTTAGTTTTTGCGCCTGGGCTGAAGCTCCAATTAATGCACGCAGACAATAAAACACAGGGGCGATTTTAAGATCAGACATTGGGAGGGGGGCTCAGTCCCCAAGCAGAATGTTCATACTTATGATTAGTGCATTAAAAAAAACAATAATTGCTGATAAACTACTTTTCATATCAGTGCAATATACTTAATAGTCACTTTTTATTTTTTTTTCAATTTAAAATTCTTTATTTAATTAATTGTCTCAAAACAAAAAGACCACACAGCTAAAAGTCCCATGATCACCTGACCGTTGGGACAACCTGGTATTTATTTATTTTTATTTTGCCATTGATGTCCATGTCCATATACTGTCCATACACTGTATATACCAAGAAGCTTTACTTCTCTGATGCCACGCTGGACAAGATTGAACGATGGAAGCAACCATTATGTGTTGCTGAAGAATGAGCCTGTCCATCCATTTGGGCTTGCTGTGTATGGAGATTATACAGTATGTATATATAAACCAAATATACAGTGTGACAATAGGTGACAACAGGGTAGAGGGAAAATGTAAACAAATCAGAAAAGATAGTCTTAGAAGTCCAAAGCAAGATTAAACATTAAAAGATGAGGAAAACGAACAGAGCATCCATACCAGGCTGCACGCGGGTTAGCGCATGCACTATATATATATATATATATATATATATATATATATATATATATATATATATATATATATAATGATATAATGATAGTTATAATAATACTAATAATATGGAACATGCTCCTTGCAAATATATTCATTGCTTTTACCAATTACAATATTGCTTTCAACCTAATTAGCTGGCTGGTCTATTGTGTCTAAGAGTAATTCAGAATGAATAATCAAAGACTCCACTATAATGTGCTCCCCTCATTTGAGTTAACTACAATGTTTTTCCTCACCTAGCTTTAGTTTTTAGTTTAGTTTTAGTGAACTATAAAAACATTGTTCAGAGACCTGTTGTGAAGTCCCTTACTACAGTGGAGTCCATGCAACTGGACTGATTTGCTAATGTACACTATATTGTGTAATGATGCCATAAAATAATAAGGAAATGCTAAGATGAAATTTAGGGGGACTTGAGTAGCCCTAAAGGGGTCTAAACTCACCAATTATAAAATACACTTAAAAACTATACAGCTAGAGAGCACCATGGCAGCAGTCCCAAAGAAAATTGTTATAAATATTACAACACTCATGAACACATCTCACTGACTGCAGACCTGGGAATCTTTCTACCATGTTTTCAGACTAAATTTACAATATTTTAGGAGGCAGCTAATGCCCTTCAGAAGCATAAAGGATTTGTACCCAGCTGTTCTGGAGACCCTCAGACTATTCATTTTGAAATTAAAATATTTTGGTGTAATGAAGACTCTTGGCTGCGATTTTTGGCACCTACAACCTTATACTCTCTGATACTATGTGTAAAATTATTTCCATATGCAGCTGCTTTAATGGCACAGGTGGAACAGTGGTGGAGAGGTTAGCACTGTCACCTCACAGCAAAAAGGTTCCTGGCTTGAAACCCTCCTGGGGCCTTTCTGTGTGGAGTTTGCATGGTTCCCCTATGCCTGTGTGAGTTTCCTCTCGGTACTCTGGTTCCTTCCCACAGCCTAAAGGCAGTCTGAAGTGCTTTGAATGGTCAGTAAGACTAGAAAAGCACTATATAAATGCAAGCACATTAACTGAAAAGCAGTTTTGTCCAAATGCTGTGCACTGAAAATCAACAAAGGTCCTCTAAGCTCTTGTTAGCTTTGAGCCAGCACTGCATGTTGTACCATTTTTAATGCAAATTATAAATTGAATTATGAAATAAATAAACAAGCTATGTTTTGTTATTTATTCAGCTGATCTTTGTGTGCAACACTGATAAAAATCAACCTGTGTAACTGAGGTTAAAGGTAACTGCAGTTATCTTGTCTCAAGAGGACAAACAATACAATGCAAACAATCACTGTGATATCAGATCGAATCTATCAGCCCAAGTGTGCAGAATAAACATTTGTTAGTTTTATTTTTAACTTCAGAAACAGGATACACTGCTTTTTATATCAATGTAAATAATCTTCTTTTGTCCCTGCCATACCCTGCCGTGTGTGGATATGCTGCAGACTGTTTTCTTTTATCACTGCAACAATCACTTTGCTGCTGTAGGTCATAGTAGCAGGCATTGTAAATAAGAACATCCTGCCCTCACCTTTCCGCCTACAACAGGAATCCACAGCTACCATTCTGGGGACTGATTTGGGAGTAGTGGTGCATGCTAAAGGTGAGACACAAGACAAGGGAAATGTAATGACAACCACTGTACCACTGTACCACTGTAGCAAGAAAACTGTGATGTACTGCATGAGAGCATGGGAAACTTGGCTGTTTCAGTGCTGGGAGTCCTTATGCTGTTTGGGATTTTGAGACCACACTGTCACAACTAAAGAATTCAGAGATTTCCGACACACTGTCAGTACTTTGGTCCACCATCAGTCAAGGAAATAGAGAAGGGAAGTCAGCTTTCTTCCTCGTGATTTATCAAAGAAA
>VUQH01000060.1:0-35663 GCA_015106775.1 Etroplus canarensis | reverse complement strand
AAATTTAAAATAAACCTTATTTTTTTTTTTTTTTTTTTTTACTAGGACTTTCTATCATCCTTGAGTTTTAAGTTTTGGATGAGGGACTACATTTGCTTTAAACCTGTGGTGTTTGTATTGCAAATGCTTTTATTTCAAGATTTGAATAGCAGTATCCCATTATTTCAGAAGGTGTTATATAAAGATTACCTTACAGTATTACTCACTGAAAAGAAAACAGCAGATCCCAGCAGCATGCACCAACACGTTTGCCCTTTCTAGCAAATCTGTTTCACTATCTGCAAACATACAATGACACACAGACACACAAGAAAATACACAGGCAAGATTCGCTCCATGACTCCCAATCCTCAGCCCAGATGCAGGCTTGTAGCAGCCTGTCTGTAACCAAACCACTTTTATAGGGAAAAAGAAATAGCTCAGGGTGTATATACACTACAGGCAGGGCTAGGCCCATCCCAACCTCAGCCAGGCACCTCTGGTGTCTTTAATGGCAAGCACACAGATCAGAAGAGTGAAAGGAGACACTAATATGAAGTGTTGTAGATAACACCCGGCAGGCAGGTTCAACCCACAGTCACTTCCATACATCACTCTCCATACATTATATATCTCATATTTTATATATCTTATTTTAGCTCTCTGCAAGTCAGTCCATTTGGTCTTAGGGCTGTTTGCATCCCCATGTTTACACCAAAAGGAATGATGTCAAGTTGAGTTGCTTTTGTTTATCTTTTCTGGCGTCTTCTTCTGACTTCCCTTCCCTTCCCTTTGCTTCTATTCTACAGAGGGAGTTTGTTTTTGAGACAGGCTGGTTTCATATTAAAGAAACAGATGAGCAAAACATCTTTGGCCTGTATTGGTGCAGATCATGCGCTATTACTCTAGCTATTTCAACTGTAGCTTCATTTGAAAGGGGCACGGAAGTTAGCAGCATAACTTGTACAGAGTTGAAATATGAGTTAGTGGAATGGTATTTAACCATAGCTGACTTTTTTACATCATAGAACAAGTACAGAAAGTGGAGAAAATTGCATATTAGCAAGAAACTAAGCTGTTGCTGCAGGTTAGAATAAAATAGCTGCTGTTGCCAAACATTTTTGGCTTTCACCCCCTTATAATAAAGGATGAGTTTTTTTCCTCTTACATTTTTAATTGTAAGAATGATTATGAGGAAAATGTCCAAGAAAAAAAGTTACATCATGTGCTGTATATGCTTCTTTTTGATTATCTTGTATCTCCCTAAATGTACCTTTGACTGCTTTCTTGTATTGTCTCCAAGGGGTTGCCACATGTTGAAGACTTTTCTGACACAACCCTGCATGGTGAGAGGGTTGTGTCCCTACTTGGAATCAAACCAGGGACCTTTTGCTTGTAAGGCATATGTGTAAACCCCTACACTATGGGGACATTATCGAAGGTTGCCTAAGATTTATTAAATATTCCCTTTTGGGCACCCCGACTGTAAGTTTTGACGTCACTGGCCTTTCAGTATAATATAATATAATATAATATAATATAATATAATATAATATAATGCATTTGTTTTAAATTAAAAAAAACTTGAGCTTTAGCTGTATCCAACATGATAAAATTAGTTGAGCTTCACTTTAAATCTAGCCAATGATTAGATACCTACCTATGTCCATTGCTTCAGTTTCACCCCATTACTTTCAGCATTTCATAAAGGCACACCACAGTCATGAAAAAACATGACATACATTGAGGTTAATCGTGCATCATCTCTTATTATTCAGTATTTGCCATCTTAGAAAAATTGACCATGCCTTCCTACGCCACTCAATCCAAATTCCTCTTGCATCAGCACAATCGAAAACATCCTCTGTAAGCCTAGATTTACCTCCTTTAAAGCTCCTGTTACTTTACTGCAGGAATGGAAAACAAATGGTGACAAATTTTCCACAAAACTCCATCCTATGTATTGCTTTTCCTTTACTGACCAATCATTATGTGACATCTGACCCAGGTGTTCACACTATATGCCTCTTAGTTAATGACATGTTCAGTTGTGAACACATGTGGTTGGTGGCAGTGGAAACAAATGTGCCCATCAGCCAGTGTGCAGCTGAACAAAGTTTTGAATGGAAAAAATGATTATTTGTTTCTGCTTCTGTACATTAAATTCTCTTGTGTATGATGCTGGCATATTATTTGGGCAGGTGGGTTAATATGTTTTATTTTAACATATTAAAATATCAACATTTAAGCAGCACATGCACATAGATATCACCAATAAATGTAAAAATCAAAACAAATATGTATGCATATTTCCTGTGTTCTGAAAAAAAGTTGTAAACAACTCATATAAACAATTTTAATCACTGTCTTGCTTTCCTTTGTGGGTAATAAACAATCTCCCAGTGACTTGTTGAATGGAGTTGCTTTGCCTACTGTAAATACAAGATTACAACAAATGTGAGGGACAGACTTTGTGTTTTCAAACATAAATACCATGTTGGCTGTATGCTTATAGGCTGTGTTGCTAAGCATGTGCTAACATCAACTTATGTGCATCAAGTTGCATGCTGAAATGGGTCCATATACAGAATAGTAGTACTCAAGATGTGTTCCAGGAAGTGTGGGTGAAGGGGGTGACATGAGTACAGATCATATAAAAGGTAATGCTTCTCCGTACCCCTGTGGACATCATTGACTCTCAGCATGTCCACTGAATCCCCAGGGTAAGGGTTCAAAGGCCACAAGCCACAGAGGTCATGACTGATCTCCTTGGTCTTCCCCCTGGAGGGACAGACATAACATAACACATCTCTATTTATAACTACAATTCTCACATGTTACTGCACTTCGTTGGAGCTTTCTGGGTAGTAGCACAAAGCTCACTGTTTGCTTATGGAGAATGTGAGGCTGCAAAATGTGTTTCTGACTGTGTGTGTGTCCCTAATGACAGATAATAGCAGTTTTGAGTTTGGCAGTGTGTTTGTGAGTGATTACACCTCTGTGTGTTTGTTTGGGTGTGTATGTATGTGTGTGAGGGCGAGAGATGGAAAGAGAGAAGTTTGTAGTGTGATAAAGTGACTGTCTAATTGCAGAGAGCCTCACTGTGTGGCATGTGAGATTGTTCTTCCCCTGTGGCCTGAGGTCTCCTGCAGTGAGGGTGTGTATATGCATGTATGTGTGACTGTGCATGTGTGTGTCTCTAACTGATGAATTTCAACTGCCTGCTTCAAGTCTTGGCAGGCTGCCTGAGCACTAGGGACTAAGTCAACCATATTTCATGCTCGTTCAAAAAAAAAAAAAGAAAAAGAAAAAATACCATACATTTGTACCTTTAAGTGATTCACTCAGTGCTGGCCCAGTGAAGTGAGTATATGTGTGAATGACTGTGTTTGAGAGACATGATGGAGAAAACTGCAGAGACTCCACACTCACTGTGCCACAATGGCCTACATTGTTCTAGTGCTATAATCAGAGCGGACATGGAACTTGGCCTGGAGACCAAGAGGTCTTTGCAGCCCACGACACAGCTGCTGGAACCCAGATTCACACCAAATCCTGGATTGGAGAGTGAACATGGGGGGTGTATGGGGTGTAAGAACATTGGCTTGTGCTTTTATTACAAGATCTGATAATAGCTTTGGTTTTTTTTTTAGATGGATAAGTCATATTGTCATTGTCCAGATTATGAGATGTCTGTTCACTCAATATAAAGATCCTTGTTAGGTGCTAAAACTATTGAAAAACTATTCACAGAAACTATGTTTAAATCAGGCTGAATAATTCACAGGTCTTTTTTTTTTCCTCGCTGGACTTGTTGACCATCCCTGGCTGATATTGTTTTTATCAAGTCTTTGCAGTTTCTGTGAACTAGGATTTCTTTAACTACAGCACACATCAAAGAGTCTCACGTCAACTGGCACACCAGAGTGATACCAAAATCACTGAAACTGTCAATTGTTTTAGCTACTTTGAGTTTGAAAACAATGAAACCAGAATTTGGGGAAATACACATACTCACATTTTTTCAAGCAGTCTAACAGGGATTTTATGAAGTAGCAATGAGATGTAATTTGTCCGAGAACGCAGGATTTTTTCTTGTTTCTTGGAGGCAGGTGGTCGTGAAATAGCATAAATTGCTTGTGATTCACTTAAGATATTTAGTCCATTTTTATAATTAAGTTCTACTGCATGGCAGTTAAGTTTTGCATACAGATGTTTTTGTTTGTACAAATTCCCATTTGTGATTCATGACAGAGTGATACTTGAAAAGATTTGACAAACAACTGTTTATTCAGTGTTTCTATTCATGTTTGAGCCTGTCTGTAAACCTCACAGTAGAATCAGGATGGAGTTTGTTTTTCTGTTTGTTAATAGATTAAACAAAGCAGAGTAGCACAGTTGCTGGTAAGCAGATTTGTGAATTTTGGAGAGAGCCAGACTCTTTCACTAGCTGTTTTTCCAAGCTACATGCTGATCTGTCCCTTTAAGTGATATTAAACAAGTCTGCATTTTGTGGTTGGGCTTTTTGTAGTGCTAAACTTCTCTTTATACCATCTATTGCTCTCTGTTCAAATCAAAGAGTAAATATATGCAAATGGAAGAGTTTTATATATGCATATGCTGAGACAAAAGCGCTGTTTGGAGAACAAAGCAGCCACAGTATATTGCCTTCATGCTTACACACTCAACACCAGCCCCCACATCAAGCTGTCTGCAAATGGTTTAAAATGTCCTAAGATTAGAGGGAAATACAGTCACATTTGCTTCTATTCTCCTCCGCCTTTGTTTATGTCTTGATGTAAACATCTACACTTTCAAATTGTTTGTTTCATATTGTTTGAGTATTGTTTGGAACCTTAAAGTACTCAAACAGTTAAATTGGCATATTTTGAGGGCTGCCTCTTTCACCACAGCTATTGCTGTTGTTGTTATTCACTGACTTCCTTTATCACTGCTATTTCCTGTTTTCCTGTGTTAGGTAAAAACTTTAGTGATTAATTTCTCTTTCATGGCTGAATGAAAAAAAAAAATCTGGTTATAGTAAAAAAAATCAAACTTGCAGGCCCTATGTTTCTTGGAGACCTCCAATCTGTAACATTAATGCATAAATAAAGACAAAACACTGAATTTACTTTGTTTGCAGTGTCAATGCATAAGACTGTGTGCCTATTTTGAGCAAGTGTGACTTACGGTGTTGTGATATATAGACTTTGCCCTGTGCATATTACTTAGTACCAGGTTTAAGCAACTTGGACTTGGACTGATGAAAGATTGAGCTTTCAGCAACAGCACAGAGCAGTGCGAAAAAAAACTGTCACTACAATGATATCTCAACACCACTTTGCCCTGTGCTTTTCCACTGCAATTCAGAAGGGCCTCCCTCAAAACAGCATTTTAAGTAAGTCTAAAGTATAAGTCAATTTACCACAGTGGAGCACAGAAAACAGAGCAGTAACTAATAAGCCAGTGTAACAGCACACAGGGAGCTGGCACTCAAAGTTTTATAAGATTAGACCACAAGTTCTCTGAGTAGAGTTGTCTAATAAGAGGCTTATAATTGGCCAGCAGTCTACCAGTGGTCCAACTACCTTAATGATACAGCTTTCTGTCTCTCTTTCTCTCACTCCTTCTTTCTTTTATGGAGACTTGGGTGCCATGGCACAGAGCTGCTTGATGTTTAATGTGAGCTAGTTTCTGGGGCTTATTTGAGCAAGGTGTGAGATTTATTTCTCTGGACTGCGGTTTGGTTTTCTTGCAAGTTTGTTTTAGCTCTTTTATGTTTTGTGCTGTAACAATATAGGTGTTTTAGAAAGAAAATTCTTTTCCCCCACCAGCCCAGCTGTGTGGAGGCAGAATTGAGTTAAGGCCCCATGCTGGTGAGTCAGTGTTTCCACAAAGGTGCTGCTGGCCCTTCAGGGTCTGACTAGACCTGGCCACGAGCCACTCATCAACTGGCCAGTGGATGAGCCATCACATACTGTGTATGCTAATTTGAGTTTTACACAATGCCACTCTCATATCTGTGTGCCATATGACTGATATGACTGAAATCCCATTCCCAAAATTTGTTTGTTCAAGTGTATTTGTCATTCAGCCTCACAATGATTTCACTCACATAGTTACACAAAACCTTGTGTCTACAGAATTCAGGCCAAGTCAACATCCATGAAGACTAGAAACAGGTTCTAGCCAAAGAACCACTTATAATTTTATAAACATATCACATGTTGCTCTTTATTCCATTATGCAAACAAAAGACACAATGGAAAAGGGGTTTTTATGATTATTTCTTAGTTGTGAGTCTGTTAATGGGGTCCTATCCAGAGGGTACCCCGCTTTTTGCCCAGTGTCAGTGGGCCTTGAATGCGCTGACAGGCAAATTTTGCCACTTTGGGGCAGAGTCATAGCTGCTTCATGTCCATATGCTTAACTAAGGTAATCAACTGCTGGCTTTAGACTAATTTTTTATGGACACTGGCATGGATTTTCTCAACCAAATAGGTGCAAGAAAGCAAATAAGTGTATTTATCAAAATGAAAATCTATTCACATATACTATCCCATGTTTGTTTTGATACTGTTAAACTTTTGCTCCTTTGCAGAGGAAATGTTTGGAAATTTTTTCTTTTTAAGCACTGGAAAACACAAGGAGAGGCCCTGTAATAACTCACCACAAGAGATCTGTGTCACGGTATGCCTGTTTCCACTAAGAAACTTCCAGGGAATAATCATCAGGATTACTAATGCATGTTATATAAAAGAGACGTGAAGAAAGACTTTGTCAGTGACAACCACTGTTGTGTCTCTTGTGTGCCTGATCACTTAAGTTACAGCTGCAACGGTCTTCATTCTTCTCACACTCATGAGGGGACTGCCTCATGCGGCTTGTCGGCAGTGTGTTAAGCTGTAATAGTTGCACCATAACTTCTCAAAATTGATTTGATTCAGGGCTGTGTTTGTCTTGGCTGGGACCTGTCTTTGTGGTTGTGGTCTCAGAGTGGAAAGCAGAGGGCAAGAGGGGAGGAGGAGGAGAAGAAGTTGGAAACACTGTGGAGAGAGAAAGAGAAGAGGGTGGTATTCAGAGAATTATGTAAGACTTCAAACAGGTCCAGTCTGGTGTGGAGTGTTGATGTGAGAGTTGTGGGCCCCTTGGGTCAGGTGGCCTCTCACATAGCCTCCCATATGGTCTACATTTCCCTTCACTGCCTCCGCCCTTCATCTAATTGGCAGGTAACGTATCGTTGGTTGGGCCTATCGTCCTCTCTGTCACTGTTATTCTTCTCCTTTATTAATGGAAGACACAGTGGTGTGGTAGTGATGGTGGTGTAGGTGAAAGCGGCTCTTGGTTTGGCATGATGCCACAGAGAGGCCCAGTGCTGACACTTTATACACCGGCAGGTTGTACCAAGGTGTTCATTTCAGGAGCATCTCCTCTGCTTTGGCTGCTTCTCTTTTTACTCCCTTTGGCTGTGGAAGGTAAATCAAAGCTGGGGATAGTACAGGAGACCTTATTCAATCTGACTGTTACACTCATCAGACCGCTGGATACATGCACACATACATACACTTAACTACATACTTCTTTGGATCTTCACACTTGCTGTATATGTGTTCATGAACATTCATCTCTTCACACCTTACCATATAATCCCACACTGTTTGACTCATAAGTAGCCAGGCAGTTTATTTTACAGCCTTTCTGCTCAAGTCATAGCTAAGCATAACAATAAACCAGTGGACATGTGTTTGTCATAAACTGGAAGGTTCAAAATTACATTACAATAGTTTACACTGAACAAAGTTCAAAAAGAATCATTCTACACCACATTTAATTATGCGTTATACTTAATGTTCATAATTCTCTGGTGATTTTCCACTGCTGTTGGACACTGGAAGCCTAACTAGAGCAAAACAACATGGGCTAATCAACCTAAATAAGCCTTTTAGTAGCAGTAAATGCCAAACCCTGTTTGTTATGCTTCACAGGCCAAGACTCTTACTGCAGCAACTACATGTAAGGGGCTGGAACTCTAGTATTCAGAGTTAAAGACATGCTACAGTCATGACAGTAGCAACATGAGCCCTGAATTTATCAGACCTTTGCAAGGGGCATAAATGTCCATAGGATTTTGCTAACATCCTGTGTTACAGATCAAGCCAACATTACCGTCTGGTGCACATGGAAGAGCTCAATTACATAACTTAAGACTTTCATTAGCCTCTCTGCTCCATTGAGTTCTCTGGGAAAGGTCCAGATGTGACTTCATGAAGGGCCCTCTCTATGCAGAGCTCTGTTCCGCTATGCCCCCCCCCCTCCACCCCTGCAGCTGTAAGCACTCAGAAGAAAGCAGGGAGAGAGGGGAGGCTGGCTGAGAGCTTTATTAAAAAAAAATCAGACACCCCACAGACCCCCCAGTCTTGCTTCAAAAAAGTTCCAGCCCCACCCAAAGCAGGCCTATAGTCCTCTTCCTCTACCCCATAGGTCTTCTAAAGTAGGCCAATAAGTCTTTTAGCATGTGGTTTCCCTGTCAGTCCGAGGTGGCTGACTAGACAGGCTTCTGCTCCAGGCGCAGGGGCAGGAAGTGAGAGCCGGCCAGGAGACACTCTCTGAGAGGCTGCCCAAGTAAACAACCCTCCCTCTTCAGCACACATGCTCATACACATTTGTATGTGTTTATATGCTCATACACATTCAGATGTGTTTACATATGACTTGTATACACACACACACACACACACACACACACACACACACACACACACACACAATGCGTCACCTCCAGAAATGCTGACAACCTTTTACTGGGAAGCATTATAAATCTGAATGGCACTGTCTTACTGTTAATATCATTATGGTT
This sequence comes from Etroplus canarensis, assembly GCA_015106775.1. Classification (NCBI taxonomy): domain Eukaryota; kingdom Metazoa; phylum Chordata; class Actinopteri; order Cichliformes; family Cichlidae; genus Etroplus; species Etroplus canarensis. The sequence goes on along the minus strand of VUQH01000060.1, from coordinate 26,827 downwards.
TATGGATGACTTTAATTTATTTCAGGCTTTGGTTTCACTGAGACCACAATGCACTTTTAAGACTGAAAACTGGAAATAGCTGAGGGCCTTCTAATCTAATTAATGGCTGTGCTGTTTGATTGCATGTGCGCAAAGCATGAATTTGTCCAGCTGAGTGTGCACAACTGTGGAACGTCATTCTAAAATCTTATGCCAAAAATAACAATTTTTACTTAAAAAGGATTACTTGCTCTACTTATTGCTCGTATTTGATATTTAGATCTCCTGATTGTGTGACTTTGTGTCTGAGTATTACAGCTGTGATGGTTTTCCAGAGTATGGCAGCTGCTTGTGTGACTACTTTTCTGGGAAGACAGCGGACACAGGTGGTGAATAGGTTAGGCCTATGATTTCTCGAGAGCTCTTTTGCCACGCATTGTGCTACGGCCTTCCTTTGGGCCTCGGCCTGCTCTCACACATTATGTTTTACTTACTGCTTGTTTTTCTGTGTTGCTGATAACAATGATGCTTGATTCTCAGAGTGGAAAACCCAGAATAGTTCCTCTCAGAGAACAAATTTATTGTTTCCCTGTGCGAAGCTATTGTTTAGGTGGTTCAGGTTTTTATCTTGGGTATATGGAGATCCAGCAAAGATGTTTTCTATCAAGGTTCGTCTCACAACAAATCTCCACCATGTTCATATTAGAGTTGGGAAATCTTCTGAGCATTTCTCTTAAGTTGAATGCTTCTCTCTGCAGCTCTAATGTGATCAGCAGACGAAGAGCTTCTGGCATCCTTTCTGCTGTAATGCAATAGGTTTTCATAACTTCACCATCTCTTCTCCACTCTGTGCTCTTTTTTCACCAACACACATATACACACAGGGAAACAGAGAGCAGAGAAGAGAGACTCTCACTTTGTGTGTGAAGCTTCTCACACAAAAATATACATGTTTTAAAGTGTGCCAAGGTGCAGGCATGGATGTGTGTGTATGTTGGTGTTTCAAGTACCAATTATATGCAGGGGATACCAACGAGAAACTATAGCCCAAATTAATAAAAAAATAAAAAGCCCAAATCTAAAATATTGCAAAGTATATCGTATTAACTGACATTTGTGACATCTTTGATCCCCACGATGCTCTTCGAACAGCACAACCCTAATGCTGATTTTTAATTGCTCCTGGGTGTTTTAGGGCTTAAATATCAGAATACGTGTCTCTTAAATAACACTGAAAAGCCAGTTAGAGATATTTGTATTCCACAATGGGATTTTTATTTATTTTTTTCTATGAGATGCAACATGTGAATAGTAATGATGGGAAATTAAATGTCTCATTCATTGCATTGATTTGGCATGTTTTCTCAAAAGTAGATGTGGTTTATTAAAAACAAAGCAACTTAAAGCTTTGGATTAGTCAGCTTCACTTTTTTGGAAACGTAAACAAGTTTTTGAGAAGCATAAGTTAGATGTCAGAATACACACCTCTGGACCATTATGCAATGGGATAGGTGGGTTAGCTTTTCACCCTAAATAACACTTGAGTGAAAAAACAGTCCATACAGTTAGGTCCATAGGTTTTGTTCCTGTACTTCACAAGTATGGATTTAAATCAAACAATTAAGACGTGACTGAAGTGCCAACTTCCAGCATGAATTCAACTGGTTTAACAAAATAACTGGATTAACTCTTTGGAACGTTAGATGTTTTGACACACAATCCTCCATTTTCAGAGGCTCAATTGACTGACAAGTAGTTTCATGGCCAGGTGAAGCCCGTTTTTTTGTTCTTTCATAAAAAATTACGCAAATAAAAGATCTGGAGTTGATTCAAAGTGTTGAACTTGTATTAACCCTAGTATTGCCAGCTATACAACCAGCTAGATGACCCAAATAAAAACCAATATATGGACGACCAGCAGTACACAAAACTTATTTGGGACATCAATATATAGAGGTCCTGCAGTAATAGGTTTAATAGCTTTTCAGTGGAACTCTCAATATGAGGTCCAAAAAGATGGTGATGATTGAAGCCACCATCAGACTGAACAACCAAAATAAACCTATCAGAGCCGTATCAAAAACTTTAGGAATGCAAATCTTACTTAAAAAGAACAAATGCACTGGCCAGCTCAGCAAGATCAAAAAGCCTGCAGGATCATGGAAGACAACTGAAGTGGATGATTGCAGAATTCTTTCTTAGTTAAGAAAAACCTCTTCACAACATCCAGCCAACATCCAGCCAAGTAAAGACTCGAGAGTAAAGAGTGTTCTTCCCCAAGTCTACAAAGAGAGTTTACAACAAGGTGCAAACCATAGGTTACACTCAGGAACAAGAAGGCCAGACTAGGCTTCACCAGAAAATATCTAAAAGAGCCTGTTTTGGCATCATCTGCCACCATGTTTGGCAGATGATGCCAAACATGGTGGCAGCACTGTTATGGCATGGGCATGTATGGCTGCCAATGGAACCAGGTCACTAGTGTTTATTGATGATGTGACAACTGTAGCAGGATGAATTCTGAAGTGTGTAGGGTTACATTTCTGCTCATATTGAGCCAAATGCTGCAAAAGTGATTGGACAGCACTTCATTGTAAATGAATAATGACCCGAAACATACTGCATAACCAATACTCTTCAAAGGCAAAATCAGTCACCTGATCTCATTCCAATAGAGCATGATTTAAAGCCAAAACTAAAGGCAGAGAGACCCCCAAACAAGCAGCAGCTGAAGGTGGCTACAGTCAAGGCCTGGAAGAGGATCTCAAGAGCGCAAACACAGCATTTGGTGATGCCCATGGGTTCGTAAGTATTAAAAACAATGCTTATATTTAAAGTTATGTTAGTTTGTCTCATTACTCTCAAAAGTAATGAAAAGTCTCTGAAAACAGGGCAATGTATAAAAGTGGCTGTAATTTATAAATAGTTGCTGTAAAACTTTTGTTTAAACTCTTGAATTGAACCCAAAAGTGTGCATTTCAGTCACATCTTGACTGTCTGATTTAAAATCCTCTGTGGTAGTTTACACAGGTAAAAATGTATTATTGTCCAAAAACTTATGGAACTGTTTCTATTAGTTCAGGATGATGTTGATATGAAAATAGACAGGCAATTTTAATCTATAACATGATATATATTGTGCAAGGAGTTATAATAACAAATTCAGCAAACATAGTAATGTCATTCATACAGCAATATCCTTTAAAAGTTAGGCAGCATTAGGTAACAAGCACTCAGTGGTCATACCAGCACAAGGCAGTAACAGCAAAACCCTGGTACATCAAGCCAAGCAAGGGCTTCTGTATTACAAGTTCATCTTTTCAACTAGAACAGTATAATAGTTTCTTTTAAAAGTTGCCAAATAATAGACAATTATCTCTGTTTAAGACTTGAACCAAGTCATTTGAAGTCAAGTCACAGAACAGTCAAGTCTGAAGTTTGAAGCTTAATTTTTGTGGTTGAAGTCTGACTCAAATTTTAGTTTCACTTCTCAAATCCCAAGCTCTGAACCCAGACAAACTCCACTTCTAGTAATAGTAATAATACTTTGACTCAACTGTTTATCTCCTTCTTGTAAAGTTTACAACGTCTGAGACAGACGCGTTCCCCAGTGGGCACACAATGAGTCTGTCGTTGTTGATTTAGTAATACCCCTACACCAGCATTACTCAAAGCCTTCACGTAAAGTTATGCTTTAATCCTTTTTTCCTCTCTACCTGTGTGAGTGCATGCCACAACAGGTTAGCAGGTGAAGCTTGGGGGTAAGCACAAGACAGGAGCAAGCTTGACAGGTTTCAGGTCAGGCCTTATCTTGATCGAAGGCATGCCTTGGGAAATCTGAGCAGCAGTCAGACACTTCCAAACAATCTGGGTTGTGTTTTTACAGCAAAATTCCTCAATTATGAGAAGCCCCACGTATGTTCCTGAGGGAAGCCAATGTGGACTGTTAAACGTGTGTGCGCGTCTTAGACTTGCATACGAGCAGGAGCACGCATGCATGTATGTCTGTGTATGTGTGTGTACGTGTGAGTGAGTGGGTGTGAGATCTGTGGTTTCTCACAGTCAGTTCTTATCTTTGTTTCTCTGAGTCTCAGCCAGCAGATCATTGTGAAATACATGCACGCACACAGAGACAGAGTTCACTTTTAACTATTCCCTAACCTCCCAAGGCCAGATACTGTATCTAGTGCTTGTTTACAGCTCAAACAAAAAAACTTATACAGCCATGGTTATATTATCAGGAGGGTAACTGAAGTCCAGACATGCTCTCTGTCTCACTCTCTCTTCTTTCGTTGTCTGTCTTTCAAACACCTAAACTCAAGAGACCTTGAGGTCTTAAGGTAACTTGTACATTATCTCCTCATTATTTCATAATTTTCCTTTTTTTTTTGAAAAAAATCAACATAATGTGAGTGCAGCTGAGTTTTAGATTGACAATATTAAAAAGATCATTTGTGTATCGCACAGACTTGGCCTTGGTACAAGGACTTCCTGTAAAAATGTCACTGATGTCATCTTCTGTCTGCCTTTACCTCTAAAAGGCCTGAGTGACTCACAGTTAGTCAACTCTGAAAGTCTATCATGATCTAATGTGCATCTGTGGGCGTTAGGGTGTAGGAGAGAGTTTATTTCTAGGAGTGTGATATGTATGCATGTGTGTACATGTGTGTGTATGAGCGCCTGTGTTTGTGCATGTTAGCGCGTGCGCACTGAGGTCATTTAAATCAATATTGAACGAGTGAGAAACTGAAAAGTGCATTCGAGAAGTGAGAGCAAGGCTGTTTTCCAGTGTCGCTCTCACCAGAGGAAACAGATGCTACAAAACAAAACTGAGAATCACGTGTGAGGAAACGTGCTGTTTTTAGCTTTAGCTTGGTTCAGTGACTTCACTAACCTCATTCACTATCTCATATCATACACAGAGATATAAGTGAATAGTTAGAAAACAGGACGCAAGGCCAATATCGAACTACTACGCTTGCTCTTATAATACCAGACAGTTTTCATTATAGACAATTTTTGGCATATTTACTGGTTTTACCTCCACATTAAGAGCCAAACATGGGGGTTGCTTGATGAACATAAGGTACTTTTTTGTCTTAAGGTTTACTTTTATCTTAAGAGATACCATCTAGTTTACCTCTTCAGCCACCTAAAAGCTATTCAGAGATGAAAAAATAAATCTTTGAGTGAACTGACACGAGGTACATGAAGAGTTAGCAAGAAAAATTTTTCATTCGGAGCTCATGAGCAACCAATGGGTTTATATAAGAATGCTAAACTATACGCTTATTTTCAAGCTGTCTGATGGCCTGTGTTACCCTGATCTCCACAGTGACTTTTGTAAATGACAATGCTTTCCATGTAGCTTGTGTAAAGAATTGTTAAAGCTATTAAAGTAAGACCCAGGTATTTAATAATGCAAAGTAAGTGTTTCTTTGCTAATGGAGGCTGCATTACTCCCATCAGGCCGTGAAGGTGGAAGTCATAAGACAGGAAGAACGAAGTGGTTCAGCACTCAGGAGAACTGAGTGTGACTCACTCGGCCCAGTGGACCAGAAACCCAAAGCACAACAGTGTCAGGTTTGCTACAGGCTCTCCTATTGGTCAGTTCTCATCTCCTGTTTTCACTAGGCTAGTGTGTCTCGTTAGGAAAAATTCATCACCTGTCCATTAGCGCAGGGCTCAGTGAGAGTCTAGTGGCCTTGTGTTTATTTTTCTGTCACAGTGAGAAGTGGAAGGGTGTGTTTCCACAACCTGTCAGACAACCATCACCAGTACCCTACTCTGAAGCCTCCTCACCTCTCCGCTCTTCTGCTCAGCACATATGTGTCTTCTCTTTCTTTCTTTTAAAGGTCAAGGGTTGCCACTTAGCCTGGGGGGAAGGAAAAGCACATGTGATACTGGATCCAGACACAGCTAATGGTCATTACTGGGCAAGCGGTGTGTCATAGTCTCAGTCGCCTAGATAACAGTGCTGTGAAGAGCCTGAATTAAAGCCACGGGATCAGGGAGTGTTTGTCACTGTTGTCTTTGTTGATCTGCAATCAGTCTAACTGTGACAGCCATAGACCTACAAAGATAAAGTCTGTCATTGCCGGTAGCAGAGAAAAGTGCATGAAGTGTAACATATACTGAGATTGGAGGAATATGATTGCCAAAATGCTCAGTGTAAAGCATCGAAGAAACTATTTAAACATGTCTTTCAGATAAGATATTTCATGAACTGCGATTACCTAGAAACGTGTATGTTGGGGAAATTTTGAGGTTGTGAAAATAGGCTGATGTTGATAAAAGCTACTGTACCCCATGTCACAGTAGTGACACCACTCTATAAACAGCAATACAGTTACTTCAGAGGACATATTTAATTTTGTTCTTTGTTAAGGCAGTTATCAACAAGTTTTTTTTCATAGATTTAAGTATTGGGTGTTCCACTTTCTCTGTCACTCAGTGTCAGTAATCTGTATTGTTTTGTATTCAGAGGGTAAACTTCCCAAACAGTGCAATACATACACTACAGGCTGATAATAGCCAGGAAGAGATTAGAGATGGGATGAGAAGGTCTCTTGTTAGCACAAATTATAAAACACATCCCCATAATTAAGTTAAGAATTTCAGTATTTAGGAAAACAAGACTTTAACTCCCAACAACCCCCTTTGTGAAGTCACGGACAAATCAAACAAAGAGCAGAGTTAAAAGTGAGTACAGACAGAGAGGATGATGGTGTATTTTCACTGTAAATGAGCAAATGAGACCCTTAGCAACACTGTCCAGCTTATGAGTCTTTCATCTAACGGCGAGGTCAAAGACTTGTGGACCGTGACAGACACATAGTTGATGTATGTTTTAGCAAAAGACTGAATCCAAACCTGCTGAGTAATCATATGTTATCTTAATTTATAAAACCCTTAATCATAATAAATGTCAGCATGTGACTTCAATTATTACTGTTATGGTGGGTTTGTCAGAGTTTGGCTTTAGGCTCATTATTACTATTTTTAGATTTAAAAAAATGAGTTCAACAAACCCAATACTGTGTAATGCGTTTATTAGAGTTTTAAGGGTGCTGGTATGTCTCCATTTGCACAGATGCGGGAGGCCTTTTTTCCTTGTTTCCAGTCTTTGTGTTAAGCTAACTAGCTTTTCTGTCTACAACTTCATGAGACATCAGTGATATGCATCTTTACTGTATGTAAGCATTTCCCAAACTTGCCACAATGCACTTTTGCTCTTGTTGGGCTTACAGTTTTACTGTAGGCCAGTGTTTTTGTTGCACAGATGATCATTCTAATCGTGTAGCTTTTTCTAATGCAGGTTTCTGAGCTCCCCCTAACCTCTTCTCTCAGGTTTGATTTTAGCCGTTGTCCCACAACACCTGCTGTACTGCAGTGAGCATACTCAGTGCATGCACCCTGAGCTGCAGCTACCTTTGTCTCAGCTGTCAGTGTCGATAAGGTACAGTCAGCACATCAGCACTATTTGCTCACCTCTTTCTCAAACAAGGAGGTAGACCTTCCTCTGATAACACAATTACAAAGTGTACACGCTGCGACATTCTATTGCTCAAACCCACAGGTTAAAGGTGAATGGAGATTGGGCACTGAGAGTTGAACTGCAAACTTGCTTTCTCCTGTTTTGCAGGAAGCAATGAGTGAACAAGCTTGATCTGTGTCACTGCATCGTCTCCATACTGGAAACTTACCTGCTGTTAAATGTGACGAAGTAATGGAAGTTTTCTTTTTCTTTTTTTCATAACATATCAAAGAAGAGGCGACCCCCTCCATCCGGCACCTTCGGAGGTTTAGAAACCCACTTCCTGGTGCTTCATGTCAAGGTGCCTCTGTGCACACACACCACACAAACAGGAAACAGCCCTCTTTCATCAGCCTCAAACTGCATGCACTTCAAGTCCTTCTGAAAGTGTGCAGCGAAGAAAAAGTGTGCACCAGTCATACTCACCTGGTTTAGCTTAGGAAGCCTTTCCTTTGAATTTATTTTTTCTACACTTATCTTCTTAAAACCAAATATGTGGAACAGTTTTGAAGTGGCAACATGTCCCTGTGCTTTTTGATCTTGCTCCAGGCTTGCATCAAATAAGAAAATATTTGATGTTTTATATGTTATATTGACACTGCAGATACAAATACAATGTGCATTATTAGTTTTGTTTGCCAAAAGGTAAAATTTCTTATGAGCACATTCTTGTAGAATTCTAATTAAATGAATCCTAATAGACATTTTAAAAGTTTTTGGAAGGGGTAAGTTAGTGGTACATACATTTTTTTTTTTTTTACTGGAATCACAGGTAAAAAGCATATGAAAATGGTGTGCTTTTCAAAGGCACTTTCCGAGCAATTTTAATAAAGACCACAAAAGCAATTTCCCCCCAGGGATCAATAAAATATTCTGATTCTGAAAGTAAAAGGATGCTGAAAGCAATATTCACTGTGTTTTAAGCTGGTAAAAAAGGGCCTGTGATCCCCAAGGCACAAACAGGAGCACTCCCAATAAGCAATTACTTTACACGAGTAGCATTTAAGAGCGACATATTCTTTCACATTATCTTTTTTGAGTTGAATTCGTAAGGGTACAGTTGTATAATCCACTTCTAAACAAGCTGTTGGATTATGGCTTCTGCTGGTTTGTTGATAACCATTGCTTTATTTTATAGTGGCCATGAAAGCTCTTTGATTTTTTGTGTTTTCCACATGATGTAGTGTAATCAGCCGCAACACTTATCATGGACACTGGAAAATATCATAACTTATAGAGATGGGACAGGGGAGTAGGTGGGTGATGAAGGAGGGAGGAACCTGAGGAACAAGACAAGAATCTACAAGGCCTAGGTTCTCTGGGATAAAGCAACAAGGAAGCCTCCATGGGTCAGCTGTAATGGGTCAGCACCCACCATTGTATGGAGGGAAGGGAGTTCCTGTCCCTGCTCCTTTTTTTTTGCAATCTGAGAGAATATAAACATGAACAGACGGAAGTATCCAGAGACCGAGAAAACACAGAGGATGTTAAGGGAGTGTATGAAGTGGCAGTTACGTATGTTATTACTGAAATTGAATACCACTCTGCTTATATTAATGCTCAACATGAGATTGTTATCTAGATTTATTATTGATGTAAAAATATGTAAAATTAACCACATGGAGCACTTTGTTATGTATTTTGTTAATGTTGATAGTTACAATCTGTAACTGCAGTGTTTATTCCCTTTTTACCAAAAACATCCTGACACATGTATAGATCAGCTATTATGCACACTCATAGTGACTGGCCAGGTCATAACCTCAGCAAGTCTGTCTTTTTATTCTTGGAAACTTTATGGCCACAGCTCTCTCTGATCAATGTTTCTGCTGTACTAAGTGTGCCAAGTCTGTGTGTAACCAAACATGCTCAATCAGACTTTGATTTTCCCCAGGTCAATACCCCTGACTGCAGCCTGTGCAGCTCACCAATCAACTTCCACAACAGTGAAACTCCCTTTTAGTTTTGCATTATGCGCAGAATAGAAGCCAGTTGATTTTACCTTCAAATATTTGTCCCTCTTTATTTTAAACAGAAGCTTTCAGAGTCTCACATTGAGTAATATGTTACCATGAATTTTGTTTCTGATCCCTGATAGGACTGTTACTGGACTTTTCATACTGAAGCCCCTTATAGTGTGAATACTTTACAAAACAATTCCCTAAAAGGCCCTCATTATTCAAAGGTTTTACTACCCAAAATAAGTAATGAAGTTAAATTTCAGTTTTTTAAAGGAAAATTAAACTCCTTACCCAATATTTATAAAAGGCATTTGAACTTTAAACACATTTAAATTGGGTCAAAAAATAATGTTTTGCAGTATCATGCATCAATGTGCTAATGTTTCCCCAATTTCCCAGAACTTTTAGACAACTCATTACAAAGTTTAACTTTTCCAAAAATACAGGTTTTATTGACTTAACTGCAATCAATACTTACAAAAAGAGAAAGAGAGAAAAACAGGTTTTCATATAAACTCACAGAAATTACTGTAGTGAAAAACATGGCTGAAAAAAAAAAAATACATTCAACAGTTTTACTTTCTTTGTGTCAGAATCTGTTCACCTCTTCCTAACACACAAAGGCAACAAAGAACAAGTGACTTAAAAATTAACTGTCCTCCATTATCAAATATAAAAAGGCAGAGAGGCCTTAGCTACCTGGAATGTATTCAACGAGGCACTTCTACTGGTCAAGAGGGGGCAAGCAAGTGCAACAAGCATCCAACTGAATTAAAAGAAAATACTTTCCTCAACTCATTTGGTCACAACTTTTACTTGTTGTAACAGACTGGGTGACAGAACATTATTGACAGAACATTTCAACTTAGCCAGTCTTTAAACTGCTAAACCAGTGATATTTTTTTTTTAGCACCCCTTTATAGCTATCATTAGCCCAAGTACTGTAGGAATACTCCTCTTCAAAGTGGGGACAAGATTTGAAACAAAAAGACAGTTGAATTAATGTAATAACAGTTAGCTACTGTTACTGTCAGATTATTGTAAAATGTGCAAGGGGGAGGCATCAGGAATGGATACAAGCAAATCTAGTTAAGATGGAAATGCAGTCCAATAAAAAGGGAGTAAGAAAACTGAAGTACAATAAATAATCAAAACGCAAAACAGCTTTTTTTTGCATTTTTTGCTTTAAATTAAGTTTCATTTTGACAAAGTGTAGTTGCAGAACAAAAGTACAATATATTAAACTGTGAAAAAAGGAAAACTGACAAAAACATCTTCACAATCTTTAGATTAATATGGAAGATCATAATTTAACATAAAAGAAAATATATTCTATTGTTCATTATCCAGATAAATACAAAAACAAAATTAACAAAAAATGCATATGATCACCAATAAATATGTTCTGATAAGTTAAATAAGCAGTGACACGCAAACCTTCTGTATGGAAAGTTCCTCAAATAATAATAACCGTAATAATAACATTAATAAAAAATAATTATCAAATAAAGAAAGCAAAAGGGATGTAATGACTACAGAGAGCTCCTAGGAGCAGGTTCTCAACTGAGGAGGAGAGGGCAAGTAAAGTAAAATAGCTTGGAGATCCGATCTTGTCAAGTCATATGATGTACAACTGCATTTTGGGAATGCTGGAATTCCCCGGATCGGTGAAGATGAAGGTGGAGGTGTGGGGGCAGGACAAAGTCTTAGAGGTTTAATGATCAGTTTGATAAACTTCCTTCCCAAAATAAAAAAAAGGAAAAAAGCGAGCCAGTGACCAGCAACAGGAGGGGGATATAACCAACTTCCAGTTCAAAGTCCTTCCTGCAGACTCACCCGGTTCACAATTACATAAGACAGGGCTTGAGCAGAACTGTGACTTTGGGGGGGGCGGGCGGGCAAATGAGAAAGAACCAAAAAACAAACAGTAGTCCATTCACCCTAAACACATGCAGAAATCGCCCCAGGCACTTTTCTTTTTTAAAAACTATTCATATATTTTCAGGGTCTGTCATTTCTCTCCGTTTGTCTTAACTCAGTCTGTAAAAACGTCTGCGGTATAGAGCTACAGTTACATTACTGAGCACCCTCTAGCTAGCTCAGGGGAAGTGGTATAATCAGGTAAAGGGTAGGGGAGAGAGGGGAGGGGGCTGAGGGCTAGTGCAATGCACTCCCCTTTCCAAGGCCACTTGTGCTGCTACACATTCAAGAATACAAGAAGAAGAAGAAGAAGAAGAAAAAAAAAAACAAGTGGCACCTGGCAAAACACAGTCAATTCTTGTTCTCATGATTTTCATTGTTCAATTTCCTCTCCTTATTTGGCACTATGACACATGGCAGGGTACTTTTACTAACTTTCTTTGAGAATTATCTGGGATGAAATGATAATTTGAGTTGAGGGTTCCCTTAATTGATTACATCCTTATAATGCTAACAAGAACTAATGTGATGTTTAAGGGATGCAGGGGAGCTCAAAGGGCAGAGGTAGAGGGGAGTGCCATGTTCTTTGTGTCGTCGAACTTAAAGTCACTGGTTGAAGCATGCAGTCTAATCATCAGTGATGGAGAGGCGGCTGAAGATAGGAAGGCGGCGGCTGCTTTCTGGCGTTGGGGACTCAGAGCCACACAGGCTGCCACCAGAGCTGCTCTGGTAGCCTTCTTGATCTGACAGAGAGTCTTGGGGTGACTCCATGGGCCTGAAATAGTAAGATGCGCTTGTTGGAGAAGGCGGTGCAGGGGTGTTGGGTTCTGTGCCTACAGGACCAGCACTGAGGCTAGGCCCAAACAGGTTGGCCAGCTCCTGGCTGGAGTAGGTGAAGGGATTACTGCTGGGCCAGTCTGGGACCTCATCATTGAAGAACATGGGTGGAGGGGTAACTGAGGTGGGGCTATCTCTTAGCCCAGCTGAGCTGGAGAAACCTGCAAAGCTGTAGCTGTGCTGCAGTCGAGGCCGCTCCATCTTGTTTGAAGAGTTTAGAGGGGAGGACTGTTGGGGAGGTCCACGGCGCTCCTCAGCATTATGGATGAAATGGCAGCGAGGCCCATATGGGCAGAAACCAATGGTGTGGAAGGTACGGCACAGCTCAGTTTTGTACTTGGGATGGCGGCTCAGGCTGCGCAGTTCATGGATTCCGTGAGCAAACTGGCATTTGTCGCCATATTTGCAGGAACCGTTCTCCTCAAAGGGCCTGCAGAGCTCTGTCTTGTAACGGCTGGAGTTCACTTGGCTGCTGCTGCTGGTGGGACTTGCAGGGCCCAGGCACTTGTTGACGAGCCTCTCGCCCGTCTCAGAGTAGGAGCGATCTCGCAGGCGGTTCTCCTTATTGTTGCTGGCATTGCCAACCCCTGAGATGAGTGAGGAGTGGTCCGCTGCCTTCAGGGTATTCAGAAACTGGTTTTGGTTGAACTTTGTGCTGCTGACAGAGTGCCGCCGCTGATACACACCTCCCACCGAGGGAGATCCCACCGCCTTCCTGTCCAGCAGGGCTCCGGCGGGACTGGAGATGGGCACGCTGGTGCCAGTGCAAGGAACAGACATGGGATGGGAGACTCCCAGGTTGTTGTTGTTGTAGTTGAGCAGTTTGTTCTGCAAGGGGGGAATAAAAAAAAAATAAAAATACATAAATTATAAGGACAAGTACTGCACAGATACTCAGAAAATGACAAGCACTGTGGTGATCATTCTAAACAGAACTGGAACTCCTGCATGACTGTTCTTTTTGGCTCCGCGACATTAACGGATACAGGCCTATAGAACAGCAGCTGGTCTGGCAAGTTGCCCTGGTTAGGAATGTGTGTGCCTATTTAGTAAATGGCACAGCAGCACATGAGAGGCCTATGTGCTACTAGTGTGGGCTACAAAAAGGCTGCATCATTTGAAAGAGAATGAGAGTGAACAAACACACTGGATTACAAGGAAGACCTGATTCGCTTCTAACACATTTTCATACTAGTGGAAACGATCACTTAAAGTCACCGATTCACATGACTACACCTGTACGCAGGAAATCTGGCAGGCTTGGGAATAAAAAAAAATGAAGTTGGCAACTCGAATAAAAAAGCATGGAAACTAGACAAAACATGAAGTTTAAACGCCCTTGGTCATATGAGTAGCTTTAGGAGAGCGCAAAGTGGGCTAAACCAGACAAATCTGGTCAATGATTAGCGAGCATGTGGCTGCTCAGGAAGGAGTATTAAAAGTGGCGCAAAAAAAAAAAAAAGTCTCATTAAAATAAACAGCACGTAAAACTTTAACTGGAACAGCCGCTTGCGCTCCAAACTGCACAGCAACCCGTAAGCAGAGCCATAAAACAGCAGCTGATGTGGCACAAGCTGGACATAAAAACACCTGAAAGTTCACCATTTAAACCAAGGGTTACATTAATGGTCTCGCAGCTTTCAGCACGCTGTACCGGGGGGGGGGCGTTTATAACGTAAGGCATGCCACGGCTATCAGAGAGGAAATGGCAGGCGAAACAAACAAACAAACAGTCAAGTCAAAGCGGAAAAAGCAAGCGAAAAGAAGCAAAAACAAACAGAAAAAAAAAAACAGGCTCCGTACAGGCGGCAGGAAGGCCGCGGCCAGGCAGCTCGTCATTCCTCCACAGCGGCTAACAGGCTAACGACAGCTCACAAGACAAGACAGATGGCGGCGGCGGCGGCAGGGGGGAAAAAAAAGTTATGAAGCTACCTTGTTCATTACTTCGAAGTCGAAGAAAGGCGACACCACGGCTGTGGTCATCTTTGCAGCGACCGGAATCAAATCACAAAAGTAGTTTAAAAAGAAAAAAAAACCCAATCTGTGCTTGTTGGAAAGTTGCGCAGGTCTGCTGAGTTTCTGATTCGCAGCTCCTGTGTACTTTAGACCCTGCAGACTCCCCCTCTGCTCCGCACCAACCCAGACATTTGCTTTATAGTGGTGCGCAGGAGGAGCCTCAAACTGCTGGGCGTGATCTCTGAGGAACTTGGAGGAGAAACCCGCCTTGGTTTGTCAGTTTTAGAGTGATTACTGCGCTGCAGGACGAGGTGGACAAACTGTGCACTCATCAGCTTTTATTCAGCAGTTAAAAAAAAAAAAAGAAGTTTTTTCCTCTCTTTAACTTATCAGTAAGAAGTTTCTGAGTTTAACAGGAAAGTCTAAACTTTGGATTATGCTTGAAAGTGTCTCCCAGCTCTTGCTGAAGGAAATGAGTTTTAAAATGTATAAGCAAGGACTGTGCGTCTGTTTAAACATAACTAAGCTGAAATCAGTAGATTTAAAAACCCAGCAGGGAGAAGTCCAACTTTCTTCTTTACTTTCTTCCTCATGGAAATCTTGCACTTCAACAGGCTGGGGTTGTTTACTTGAAGGCTCTGCATTATCCTCAGGGTTTCAGCTACCATCCACTACTCTGTAATTAATTTACTCTTAATTGCTGGACTGTAACGTCACTTGTGGGACTTTCCGGTGAATACAGGCAGTCGGGGCTTTTAACTCTTTCCTCGACCACAGCCATTTCACTATTACACCCTTCCTTTTTTGTGCCACAGCTCATTTGTTATTCATTACCAGCAGGTACAAAGCTCTACTGCTAAAGTGAATGTGCGCATGTCATTTTATCTGGTAGGTGATAACTTGATACACTAGTGATCTCACCAGAGTCAACCACAGTCAATCATGCTGACGCTTGCAGCCACATGTGACAGACTGCAGTGAGTGAAACCCTTAGAAATCTATTGTGGTCCATCTTTTCCCTTGCTCCCATCCTTTATAAAAATCCATGACAGAGCAGCCATCGGCCATGTGCGAGCCCTAATGTCAGGCTTGGGTTGCAACAGAAAGGAGGGAAAAGAAAAGCAGAGTTGAGGAGGAGGAGGAGGGGGGAGAAGCTGTTAACAAAAAAAAAAACCAACAAAAAAGTTGGAGTATGGAGGAGGGGATGATGGTGTGAGGGGGAGATTTATGTGGGACGTTTATTACTACACAGCATTGCCCCCAGGGAGGTGAGGGAAGAGGGTGGGATATAGAGGCAAAACATTCCCTTTCCCCTTCCTCTCTCTTTGCCTATACAGGAGCCACACAGGGGGTGGAGAGCTTTGTCTGACTGCTAGCAGCCCTGAAGGAGGCAGGGAAGTTGTTTTTGCACTGAAATGTCTAAATGAGCTGAAATAGAACAGAGCAGAAGATACAAGGCCTGAATGCAGTACAGCTACCTGATCAAGATTTCATAAGCTGACCTTTTGGAACTTAAGGAAAGTAGATGAAAACACAGTTATTCTGGACCTTGTCAGTGAACAGCAAGGGTGTGTGTTTGAACATAAAAAAGGGTTTTACGAGCCAGGCCTGTGTAGAGCAATCTCCCCCTGGAGTGTTTTCACAGACGACGGGGTGGGATGACAGACTTGCTAGAAATCACGTCTGCAGTTCAAAGGGCCTGTCACTGATTGATTAAGTGGACCAGATCGATTGTGTCCCCTGAGTAGGAGGGGAGTCACAGCTTTTTTTTTTTTTTTTAATTTATTTTTGTGAATACAAAAGCCCTGTAGCTGGTGTAAAAGGCCATAAATAACTTGTAATATGTCACACATTAAGCAGATTCAGCTCCAGTGAGTTTAAGGAAGTGCAGAATATGCTCATGTGGCTGTGATGTTGGAGCTGGGATTTTCACAGCAGATACTTACATGGATTTAAACCTCACAAGGTCAGCAGGGCTAAAAATTCAACAACAAACCACTGACTGATGGAAATATTACTGGACCTTGGCCTCAAGAAGCCTCATACAGTGCATTTGTTTATTTTAATACTCTCAGATATATTGTGCCTGCTGATAGTGTGTGACTCGGTTGTCCTTCCAGGTTTAGGAGGAGGCACCTGTTTCCTGCCTAAATGAAAATATATAGAAAAAAAATCAGCATGCTCTCTCAGGGGATGAAGTCAGATGTGTTGTTGCTTTACAAATGCAGACAGTAAACTACAGTAATAGCTACTGGCAAAACTTTGACACAGTGCATTGCAGAAGTTTGCACATGCAAACTTTGGACTTTTACTGTTGTAGTGTTTCAGCAGGTCTCTTTGTAAGAATAAACTGGAAAAAATGTAGTGTTTGTTTTATTGGATAAATAGTTTGAAATATGAATATTTTTAATCTACTGCTATAAATAAGGCGCTAAAAGGAACAATCCTTAATTCAACTCCCCTGACAGTATTTTCCTCTCAGTGTTGACAGAGTTGAGCTTTCTCTTAGAAGACTTGATTTCTGAGGTTCTGAGCTCTGCGAGGTCAAGGCTGTCCTCCTATTTTTTTCAGGCTCTGCTGGAGCTGGAGTCAGTCACTCCTCAGCCTCTGTTGTATCTTTTGATTTCTGCCTCCTGCACTGTCGTCTTTGATGACCCCTGCTCAGAAGGGAGGATGGGGATCGAGCCTGAGGTCACTGATAATGTTTAAGTGGGATGACAGGATGTTAAATTTTTATCTGTCTGTACTGAAGATGAAAGAAGCCATGGAGGCGAGCAACCAATTTGTGACTGTCGTGGCAGTAGTTTCCTGTAGTTCTTTATTTCAGTCAACAGAGGGCACAGTTCTTCCCTTTCGATCTCTCTCCCCTCTTTCTCATCTAGTTCCAGCATTTCCTATTTACTCTCCTCTTTTTGTTCAGTATTTTCAACGTTGAAATGTTTACCTAAAGCAAAACTTTAGCTTAACAGAATGGTTACACCTTGAGTAAGAATTTCTAAGATTAGACAAACAGGTCAGCTCAGTCAAACACAACTCCTTCCTTCTGTGGCTTTGAGGTGAATTAGGGCTCAGCACAAGCTTGTGAATTGTGTAATCAGCCTTTACACTGACACACTAACTTACTGGCCTTATGTGAAGCAAAGGGACTTATCAGCTACAAAACACACAATTACTCACACCAGTATTGTGGTAATCTCAAACTGCGCAGCACCACATCCCACTTACGGTGACCACAAGCTCATTAAACAATGTCTTAAAGAAGGAATAAGTAGTATTTTTTACTGCTGCATGGTACATAATGTGTATTCTGTGGACTGATAGGGTTTTTGATGAATACCAGACACTTAGTGGTTTCCATGCAGTGAGATTTCTGACTTTAAGTTAATTTTCCAGCTGAAGTATCTGTTATGGAAAACAACAGTACCTCCCACTCACACTTGCATTTTCAATTCCTTAATATTGAAGGTTATTACTGTATGTGCAGCTGCAAGTGGAATGTCTCCTCTTCACAAGAAACTTATTGTCAGTCTTGTTTTTTGACATTAAAATGTCACTTACTTATTTGCACCAGTTATTGGAAAACAACCTGAAAGTGTATATTAGGACCACTGCAGGTTAAACAGATGAGAGGCTCATCACAGTCAGGGTAAAAAAAACTGATACCTTTGCACCTGTCATTTGTGTTGTAGCTTCTGATGCACACAGCTGCAAAGTACAGTTTCAGTAGGTCATCCACTGCAGGTTTATACACAGCATGCAGGGAAACCTGTGGTGTTATCAGGCTAATGTGACCATACAAAGTGAAGCAATGTTGATTACTTTTTTCTGATAAATAAAGGACTTACATTTTTTCTCAGACTATTACACTCTTTCTCTGGTTCCGTTTTTAACCTCAGATAAGCAAAAGGTAGCAGTCATGTTTTATTAGGTGAAAGTAACATTACCACAAAGAAAATTTCAGGAACTGGTTGTATTTTCATACATTTGATAACTTAAGGTGGATATACCTTTAAGGACTGTATGTCACGGTAGTTTAACAGCAGTTTATTTTGAGTTTGATTTGATTTCTATACTTTTAATGTATGGAAAGAGGTGTATTGGACTACATGTGTCCTCTGAAAAATAGCAAAGCAGAAGTATAAAGTAGAAGTATAAAGTAGTCTAAAATGGAAAACAATTAGTACATGTTAATTGTACTTTAATGCAGTGCATGTATTTTTCACCAAGTGTGGCATGTTGCTGGAATAGAGTCAGTGATGTTTCAGCTTCTATTAAAAGCCACTGCTTACTTAAAACCTCCATTACTTCCTATTTTTTTACCAGCACATCTTTCGAAACACTGCCTGGGCAGCTAATCAGTCCGCTGAGTGTTGAGCAATGAGCGGTCAAGGATAGTCAAGTTTGAGCAAAACAAGGTTTGATTTCTTGAATATGTTGTCATGTGTGAGCAAATTTTCACTGTGCTGCTCTATGGGGTTGGTTTCTGTATGCATTTACTTCCCTTCTTCCCAGTTTATGTGATTCTGCCCTTGTCTGTATAAGCCTTGACAGCCAGGACACCATGATTGCCTTCTTTCATGTCTCATGGTATGTTTGCCAAATTCATATGCGAGGACTGTGGTCATCATGCAGGGTGAAACTGGCCTCAAAGGAAGAGAGCTTATGAAGAGAGAAAAATTGAGGAAAGGAGGAAAATAAGAACAAGCAGCGATTAATTGTCCATAAGAGTAGCCACAGTATTGTTAGTGGTGAACCGCCAACTGCTCTTGCTGATGTTGTTCCCATGAATCGCTCCAACATGCCCATCCACTCACTTCCACTGCCCTTCATCTCATGCTGGGTGGGATGCAGCATCAATTCTAGCCCTGGCTCATTTGGATAGCTTTGACACGTCACAGCGTTACATTCATGACCAGAGTTCAAAACAAACACCATGCTGGAAATGAAAGTCTCTGGCTCCTTCACTGCCAATTTGTAAGAAAGAAGAAGAAGAATGATGTTTTGGTTAAGTGTGAGGTCGCAAAAAATAGCATCAAAACGAGAGAGTAAGGGGTCAGCATTTAAAGAAGATTTACTGCCCAATTCTCTGTTGACACGCCAGTCTCCAGAGGAGAGTTGTATTTAGAACCAAAGGCCCGCTTCCTCCTCTGACTTCCTGACCCGAATTTCCTGAGGAACAATCTTTCTGTCTATCCAAAGGGCTCATGGGAAGGGAGAATTTGGTTTTCCACTCACATTAGGGGTTGCAAAAGATGAGGCTGAGGTCAAAGCCATCCTGCTGTAGAAATTAGTTGGAGACCACAACTAGTGCAGTAAATACTGCAGTAAACTCACAATACAGAAATTTCACATATCGGCAGAAAGTGTAAGAGATGCAGAGAGGAATCATGGTGCTTGTTGTGTCCAGTTCCCCCTGGACTGGCTAGACCTGACCCTGGTCCAGGTGTCATGACCATGCAGTGGAGGCTGAAACAAGATATTCCTCCTCACTCAACACAAGCAAAAAATCAATGGGCTTTGTATAATGTTGGAACAGTGGAAAGCTTTCTCTCACCAAAAAAATCCTGCCCTTGTCCCATCTGTCTCAATTCTGCAGCTCTCCCAGACCTCACAACCGGCCCTGTGTGGTCACTCCTGGACTAGAATTACACAGTCCATGTGTCCGGACTCTGGACAATACACAAAGCCAACCGCCCGTGTGACCCTGCCCACTTTTCTCACACATTATCCCTGCAGATTTGAATTTGAATTTTGACTTTGACAACTGCTTGCCTATCGTGAATGAGCATTGAAGTGTGAACTGATGGTTTTCATTAAATGATGTTGAGCTGTGAGAAAAAGGATCAGTTGTTTTTGAGCCGTCCTCAGTCGACCCAGGGCATATGGTAATGTCAAATTCCTTGTTGTTGTAAGCGTGTGATGATTTATTGTGAAAAACCGTGCTTTTATTGTTACTGCAAATCTGATCTGATCCTTTTCTAAGGCCTCTATTTATTGCCAGTAAAATGTTACAAATGAGTTATCTGCAGGCTACTTGATGAACACACTGATCTGACATGTTTACTGGGGTTGAGAGTCTTACAATTACACTTGAAACCACAAGGAGCACTTAAAAATGGCAGGAACATAAGGGTACAAGATGACTTGCAAGTGAGAAAAGCTCACTTAGGCTACATTTACAATACAAGCCAATTCCGATTTTTTGCTGAGATCCAATTTTTTTTGGTCGTTCACATTATAATATAACTGTGGCTTCCATCAGACTCCAGTGTGAACAGAGTCCAGCCCTGAAGTGATCTGCATGCACAGAAGAAGGCATGATGTCACACACAGAAGTAAAGTAAAAAGCAGAAGTAAAAAGTAAAGTACAGAAGTAAATATGGATGCTACACATGTCAGCATGTAAGTAAAACCTCACTTTCTTTCCATTGATTAGCTCCATCAACGGTGTCTGCCATGCTTGTTTTAAGCATTGTTGGCATTTGATCTTGCCGCGTCTTGCCTCCTCCAGCGCAGAATTATGATGTCTTTCTCACTTCAGTGACGTAAAAGCCGGATGTAATGTGACATGACCGTTCAGGATGAGGTCACTTTGAAAAGTGTCGGATATGTATCCAGTTTAGGACCACATATGAAAGTGGCCTGAATCTGATTCAAAAAATTAGATCTGTGCTGTTCAGACTGTCATAAAAAAATCAGATATGAGTCACATATGGACAAAAATCAGATTCAAGCCACTTTTGCCTGCAGTGTTAACATAGCCTCAGAGGTATAAACACACTGATGAGAGGTGACTTATTGGTAAGAGGTGTGGCAGACTAAACACAGGTGAAACTAAAGAGGGTGGGGCAAGCAGTCACAGCAGAGGGAAAACTAAAAAATAGGAAGTAAAACTGACAAAAAATTCACAAACACCAATGATAACAAAATATTACAGGAGATAAGTTAAACCCCATACTGGTGATGACTTTAAAATGTTCATGTGGCACCAGTGACAACTTCCTGAATCACCCAGTGAGTTCACCAACCTCTTTACTGGTTATCCTTTATGCTTTTGCAGACTAACCAGCATTCTGGCATCATTAGGTAAACCTGTTCAACAGCTTGTTACTGCAAATAATCTGCCAATAAAATGGCAGCAACTCAGTGCATTTAGGCAGGTGGTTGTTGATGCCAGATGAGCTTGTCTGAGTAGTTCAAAAATTGTTGATCTACTGGAATTTTCCCACACATCTATCACTATGGTTGACAGAAAATGGTCTGAAAATGAAAAAATATCCAGCGAGCTTCAGTTCCCTGGGCAAAAACGCTTTATTGATCTCAGAGGTCTGAGGAGAATGGTCATACTGCTTTGAGCTGATAAGAAGGCATTAGCATCTTAAATAACCACTTGTTAGAACCAAGGTATGCAGAACAGCGTCTCTGAATGCACAGCATAGCAAACCTCAAAGCAGAAGGGCTACATCAGCAGAAGATCACACCTGGTACCACTCCTGTCAGCTAAGAACAGAAAAAATGAAGATACAGTACAATTTGCCCAGTTCCAAAATTGGAAAAACATTACCTGGTCTGATGAGTCTCAATTTCTTCTGCTATATGCAGATGATAGGATCATAATTTGATGTGAACAACATGAAAGCATGGCTCCATCCTGCTTTGTATCAATCATTCAGGATGGTGGTGGTGGTGGTGGTGTGGGGGATATTTTCTTGGTACATTTTAGCATACATTGGCCCCCTTAGCAGCAATTGATCATTGCTTAATCATCACAGACTAACTGAGTGTTGTTGCTGACCATGTTCATCCCTTTATGACCACAGTTTACTCATCTTCTGATGGCTGCTTCCAGTGGGATAACTCATCATGTCACAAAGCTCAAATTATCTCTGGTCTCTGCAATCACCCGATCTCAATCCATCTGAGCACCTTTGGGATGTGGTGAAAGGGGGGATTCGCATCATGGATGTGCAGCAAACTAATCTGCAGCAACTGTGTGATGCTATCATTCAGTATGGACCAGAATCTCTGAGAATTTTTTCCAGCACCTTGTTGAATTTGTGCCCCAAGAACTGAGGCAGCTTTGAAGGCAAAGGGATCCAAGCCAGAACTAGTGAGGTGTATCCTATGAAGTGGCCACTGAGTGTATATGTAAAGGTGTTTTTTTGATGTGTGGAGCTTTTTACTAAGCTTGTGTTTATATATACACATCAAAAATAAAAAATTCAACTGTATGCAAATGTTATATGCTAAAAATATTTGTAATGCATTTAGTCTCATATTTGGATGAGCAGTTCTGGTTCTGAAAAGTGGTACACACTGTTCATTGTCGTAGTGCATTTCTTCTATACATGCTGTTTGACACCATAACCTGTTGCTGGTGTTGCGTGTCTGTCATGCATTTCCCAGCAAATGTAATTATATTTACTGAGCATATTTTTTTGTGTATGATTATTTTTGTTCCTACACTTGAAAAGACACTGTGTTGTTAAATGGGCAGGCATGCTTTCTATGTTTGCTTGTGTTTTATCTATTTGCATGTGTTTTCTTTAGTCACAGTGTGCTGGAGTCTCAGGGCCACCATAGCTAATGATTTATGAGAGCCCATGGGTAGTGTACCTCAACAAAACAGCGGTGAACTCTGTGCTGTTAAATAGTTTGCCATCTTGATAGCCACAGGTGTTTGAGCATCAGCAGATTATTCATATGTTAAAATGCACCTTTGAATGTCATCCTGAGATGAAAGGTTGTAGTTATGTCTGCTCTTTTCTTTTCTGTGGCCTGCTGTGACTCCCACAGAGTCACACGAGCTTGTGAAGTATATCGAGTCTCAATTTAATGGAAAACGAAGAGGAAATGAGCGGAACTCAAGCGATGTGGACAAAGATCAAGGAGCCTATGGCAGAAAGATTTCCTCAGAGGAACATAGACAAAAGCACAAAACAGCATTTTATGTTCTCCAAGGGGCCAGACTACGTCACCATTTTACCTCTTTGATTGTAATTTGGCAAAAAAGTTCCCAATCACTCAACAAAAACAACTCTGAGGGATTTAACATAATTGCCTGGAGTCGAAATGCAGCACAGCCCAAAATAGAGTTTGATATCCAAGATGAGCCCCCCCCCCCCTTTTTTTGTCCAGTCCAACTGCCCCCAACTGTTCCTCTCTCCGCCTCTCTTTCTCCTCTCCCTCTTTCAGACTGTCTTCTTCCCTGGCAGTGAAAGAAAGTGCAGCTGTGTGGAGTCCTTTGGGCTGAATGCAAAGAATCAGCCCATTTGGTTGACTTTCCTGGCCAAAGCTACAATTTTCTGCGTCCAGAGCTTGACATGCAGTCCAGAGCAGTTCCTGGGCTCCAGCCACTTGCATACAACAGGACAATAGGGATTGTCCTGCAGCCATATAGCACACAGGGGGCCATTTGCCTAATTGCCAAATGTGAAGGCATCAACAGGTCTGGGCTGAGTGGGGGCAATAGATGTTAAACACTACTGTCTAGTGTCAGCTTGATCATTGTTAAACCCCCAAAGTAGTCCAATTTTCCTTGAACACAAAGCTATATCTTAATTTATATATAAAAAAAGACATTTTCTATAGGATTATGTATCTCATTTCAAGGTACCGATACTAATTTTGCAAAAAAATCTTCAGGCAAAAGAAACCGAACTGAGAACAAGTGGAGTTGCTTCACTCAATTGGCATATATTGTCTTTTCTTTTATAAGCTATGAGATCTAAAGTCTGAGTATGAGACTGAATTACTTGTCAAGACAGATGTTTATTGTAATTTGACCAGCAACATGTGTGTCAGCAAGTTTGTCTGTTTGTGATTCTGAGCTTTAACAAGCAAAAACTGGTATAAATTATGCACCAAATTCAGTTTTAGCTTTTGTGAGCGGTTTTGATGTCATTAGCGTCGCCTCTGAAACATACACAGCAATCCTTGTGTATGTTTCCAGTAAGTGTCACATCAGGCCCAAATGGCAGCCCATGTGACTCTGTCAGCCCAGGGGAGTGCTCACATTATTGCTGTGTTGTGCGACAGCTGAATATGGAAACACTTTTTGTGCTTGTTAAATACTTTCTGGTTTGCCGTTTTCTTCTTGCCTTGTACTCTTATAGGTTCTACAAAGTCTAGTAAACTTGAATGGCTTTCCCAGAAATGAAAGTTTATTGTCCCCATCAGCCCACCCGACTCGTAAATAATGGCACATTTACCAAAAATCCCAAGCCAACGGCCCCCGCCTTCATACCATTACCAGTACCACTATACACCAAAACCACTGCCAAAGTACACCCAAACAATCCCCCTTTCTCCTCATTGAAACTTTCCAAATGTCTATTAACAGTGTTTGACTTCAGTGAAGCCCTCCAACTCAATGCTCAGAGAGAAAACAGTCAAAGGCTGTATGTGGGAACTACCTACTACACTATTAACTCTAATCCTCATTTTCAACTTATGTTATCACTAGAAGGAACTGTAAGCTTTTTTACCAGAAACCCTTTGATGTCTGACAATGCTGTGTGTCACCAGCTATAGTATGTGCAAGTTTAATTGATATTTTTAAACGCTTTACATTACCAAAATTAGCTTTTGATACCAATTATGCTGTTTATTTATTTATTTATTTAGGATTGTTTTTCAAACTCGAGAAAAAATACATGTATGTTTTGTTTTAATGCCTGGCTCATGTGAAACACTCACTTAGGTCTTATGACAGCGGCAACATGCCGTCAGCGTGATCCAATATTATCAAAGACAATATAAAATGGAGGTTGAAATGAGTTCCACATGAGCACCATCCCCACAGGGGAAACCTGCTAATATGTTTAACATGGCAACTTCAATCATTTTCCCTATTTTAATAAAATCTCAGTCTTGGCCTGCACAACTGATTCCAAGCACCCTGGGAGTTCACCTCGACTTTCTTTAATCATCCGCATTGGCTAAAATTATAATCAATCAAGATTTCATGTATTCTGCAAAGTCTGCAGTGTGAATGGAGAGAGAGCATGGAAAAGAGTTATCAGGTGAAGAGCAGAGATAAGTGCGTAGCTGTGGAGACAAAGGCGTGGTGTGTAGGTGGGACTGGTAGAGTACAGTACTGGAGCTTCCATTGTGGGCAACTTTGTCACTGCATGACTCACTGATGAGATTGAAATACCAGTGAAAACTGTATCTCCATATTAGCATGCACCTACAAGGTCTCACTTTGTACAATGACATCAACAATGATGTGTAATTTGCACAATTGATACCTGCATTAAAGACAATAACATGAGACAAAAATATCACACCACAGGATGAAGATCAGTATTTTGACTTTTCATAATTACTTCTGTGTGATTTTTCACTGAGTGCTTTTGGTGTTATTTTTGTCTGACAAGCCCTCAAACACAGGATGTGAGTCTGTCCTTTTTGACAAGCCTATGAATCAACAGCTGCCATCACATGGCTGTCATATGAGTTTAAAACTGCCTGCTGTCATAAGAATTTTCACAATAAATAAGGGTTGAACACTTTGACACGATTTGAGGATGAAGAGTTGTGAAACAATGATGTTGAAACGCCTTTTTTAGGTTAGAGAGGCACAAAGTGGGTATTTGCAGAGCTCAGTATTCAGTCATGATTTATTTCCTCTAAGGTAACATCAAGGTCGGTGCCCTGAAAATGTCTTTGCCTCAACAAGATGCCTTGAGCCGGATAAGAGGGCCTAAAGCTCCCCGTTCAACAGCATGATGGATGAAAGTGTTCCATCTTGTTTATGCAGCCTGACACAAGGCATCTGTTGGCCTATGGAGTGTACAGATCATGCTGTAACTACCCTCTACACTCCCTATTAGACAGTGAAACCCAGATTACCAAGGAATTTCAAATGCAGGCTATACAGTGGATGATGCAAAATTCCCACTAGGTGTTTTTAAAAACTTTGCCCTTAGTGGATTTTTGACTCAGCTTTTAACAATACCTAGTTTAAATCTAATAGCCTGATTTGGTGGCTTTATTCCAATCTGTCAAAAAATTTACACTGTACTGAAACATTTAAAGAGGCTATCAAAGATTTTTAGATCCAGAATTTTACAGTTGTTTTACTGTGGGGTGTCAAAGAAACTACTGTATCTGCTTGCTCTAGGTTGTTATTTTATTTGTCTTTTTAAAAATCTTATTCCTATCTGGATAAAATCAGGACTTGTCTTCTTCTTCTTCTTTCGGCTGTTCCCGTTAGGGGTCGCCACAGTGGATCATCTGCCTCCATCTCATCCTATCCCTTGCATCCTCTTCCCTCACACCAACCCTCTGCATGTCCTCCTTCACTACATCCATGAATCTTCTCTGTGGTCTTCCTCTTCTTCTCCTCCTGCCTGGCAGCTCCATCTTCAACATCCTTTGTCCAATATATCCACTATCCCTCCTCTGAACATGTCCAAATCATCTCAGCCTTGCCTCTCTGACTTTGTCTCCAAACTTCTCAACATGAGCTGTCCCTCTGATGTACTCATTTCTAATCCTGTCCATCCTGGTCACTCCCAGGGAAAATCTCAACATCTTCAGTTCTGCCACCTCCAGCTCCACCTCCTGTCTTTTTGTCAGTGCCACCGTCTCCAAACCATACATCATAGCAGGTCTCACTACCGTCTTGTAA
>VUQH01000058.1:3662-15618 GCA_015106775.1 Etroplus canarensis | reverse complement strand
TTTTTTTTTTTTTTTGTCTGTCTAACGCTTTCTGCTCTCTTTTAACTCAGACATACTTGACAAATCTCAGTGTATGAACACAGGTCTATTGCGCTTTGATTGTTGCAGTGAATAATGAGGCCTACAATTGAAAGTAAAACATGATGAAATGTGTAAAAATATTTAACTGCAATATAGTTGAGATTGTAAAAGAACAGATGCATGATCTTCCTCTTTAGCGCTGATTGGGAAACATGAGTGCTGTGCCATCAAAGTCTTAGCTGTCAGTTTTTTACAAGTAACTCAGCTAAAATTTAAGGTGTTGAGTTTTCTGTAATTCAGTGCTTAATCTAAGTTGTGAGTTTTTATTAAATATCAAAGCATAATTCCTAGTGATGGGTAAAGGAGTAGAGCATGGTTGCTGTTTGCTGTGCTTTTGAGTTTACTCATCAGGTGCAGGTATAGGTTTTAATAAATAGTGGGCTTGATATGCGTAAGTCACTTATTTTTTTGCAAGCGTCAGTTCCTCAGAAGCTTTTACACTGCAATCTAATTGGTATGTATCTTATAGGATGCCCTGGATCTCTCAGTTTTTCACTGACCTCAAAGTAGTTCTAAAATCTAAACAGTATTTCATAGAATGCAGTGAACCACTGATTAAAATTTGGTGGTTTCAGTATCATTACTAAAAATTGCCTTCTCTCCCCCTCAGGATCACAACGGCTGTGCTGTGTCCTAGTTAGCTCTGATTGTCTTTAACCTTGCTATCCAAAAGCATTCTGTGTTTCTTTTTAATGCATTCTATACAACTATGCTCTTGATGTGCAACAATATGGAAATGAATCACTATCTGCTTCGAAGCAGAAGTTGAATTTTTGTCTGCAAGTCTTCTTTTAGATGTGTGAACTTCGGGAAGTGCCTGAATTAGCACCGTTTCCAAGCATTAACTTGCAGCATTTAATAAGTTACATGTAGGTGTTCAGAGGGATGAAATTATTATGCAGTGTATTAACAGGTTGCATCTGTTGCAGAAAAATAAGTCTACATCCATTTCTTCTTTCCTTGAAAAGAAGAGATTGTTTCTTTCTCCTTTAAGACTTTTGGACCTATTTTGAGTATGACCGTGTTCTCATTACAGTGCTCAATAATGTCTGCAGTGCTGTTGGCAGATTAAAAATCCTGTCCTTTGAGATACCAAGTTCTTTCCATGTCTCAGTGAATACATTTTGATGGGCTTTGTCTCAGTCTTTCCTACTCCACAGTATGGTGCTGCAGTCAAAGTAACAAAGTTACGCATAAAAAGTACACATCATGGGCCTCTAACAAAAATAAGTGCTAATTGAACGCGTTTCTTTGGTTCATAGGCTAATGGAAAGCCAGCATAGTGCAGTGTTTCAAAGGGCAAATGTTGCAATCTGTCGTTTAGGTGTCCCCTTCCCAGCCTGACTCCATCCCAAATTTACCCTCCATGCAGGTTCTTCTCACCCTTGCCAACCTGTTTATGTTGTTTATCAAAATCAACAATCAAGGTCCCCCTTATGACTTTTTAATCTCTCTCTTTCATGCAGGTAGCGCCTCAGGGGGACTAGCAAATGCCAGTTTTGCAAATTTTGACAACTTCCCCAAATCGTGTAGTGCTGACTTTGGATCCTTCAGTTCCTCCTCCCAGAGTAACTCCACAGGAGCTGGCAAAGATGCACAGAGTACTAGTGTTTCTGCTGATAAATACGCAGCCCTGGCTGACCTGGATAACATGTTTAGCTCTGCCAAAACAGAGCAAGGTAAACTTTTCATGCCTAGCCTGTTTCATAGATCTTAATTGTAGGGTTAGAGGTTGACTGAACAATCAAAAGACGACTGAAATCAAGATGTAATAAGGCGCATAGATTTGAGGCCCTAAAAGATTTCTCCCTGGGCAGGGACAGGCAGTATCTAAAAACGGAGCCGATTTACATTTTCTAGCAAACGTCTACTTATGTACCACATTTCCTCCCCCAAAATCGGTACCCTGGCCTCATTGTTACTGAACCAGCCTGCATAAAGATGACAGGCTAATGAACATGGTTGAAATACCTCCTCTCTTGAAGAATGCTACATGTGTAGGTTTGACAGAAGTGTTCTGATGTCACATGGTCAGAATTGTGGCGCTCCAGCACCTATGAATTGTACTGAGATGTTTTCAATATATTTTGTTCATATGAGAAACTGTGTTCTTGTGCTAGAAAATGTAAATTTCCTAATGACTGAACATTTACTCCCTATTAATTTCAATAGGTTGAATATGGCAGCTATCTCCGGACCTTTTTGGTTGTCTTTGAAAGTTTAAGAATGATTTCCCCTGTATTTGTTGAACTGAAGTAAATTGAACCTGGCTTTGCTGTTGTTTTTCTATTTCAGGAGGTGGTGTTCCTGGTGGAGTGAGTTCAGCCACAGCAGCGGCAGCAGGAGTGGGTGGTTTGCCTCAGAAGCAGCCAGCAGGAGGGGACCGCTATGCTGCTCTAGCTGAGCTTGATACGGTCTTCAGCTCCTCGGCACCTGCCACCAGTGTTTACAGCACCACTAGTACCTCACAAGGGTGAGACACTACACAAAACTACATGCACTCAAGTAAAATCACTGCTATAGTGAGGTTCAAAGGTTTGTAGTAAATGTGCTCCTATCACACAGGGCTGCTCAGTGGCCTCTAACCTTCTTTTTGCATGTTTTACAGAACTTATATGTTTGCTTTGTGTCACCATAGGAGTGTGTTTGGCTCAGAGACTGGGGTGTCAGCAGCACAAACACAGCAGGCCGTGCCAGGCATGGCTCAGGGTTTCGGAGGTAAGTGAACCTGCACACTGTTTTTGATCTGTTTTGATAACAATGTTCACAAAATTGATGCAGTAGTAATTTTTTTTTTTTTTAACTTTGGATTAGTTCTTAAAATGTTGGTATAATCTCAGGATGAGGTGAAGAGAACTATTAGGCAATCAGTTTGTTTTCGCAGTTTAAAAGTAAGATTGAGTAATTTCCTGGTTGAGATGTTCGTGGGTTGGTTATGCGAGTAAATCATTAATGGTGCTGCAAGCGCGTTTCTGTGAGAAATCATCCATGTGAGACATGAATAGGCTTGACCCTGAGAAGTGTTTTTTTTCTCCCCTGGCTCCCTCAAGTATTTTTTTTTTTTTAACTTGGATTACAGTTTCTTTTTAAACCTGTTTAGGGTTTGCTGTAGATTCTTTTTTTACTTATGATTTATTAATGACTTAATTCCTTTCTCCAGCAGCACAGTCAACTAATCCATTTGTAGCATCTGGCGTTGCCCCAGCAGCAGCTCCCACCAACCCATTCCAGTGCAATGGTAGAACAGCAAATGTTGCAGCTGCAGCAGGTTTGTTTTTGGTCTGTGTGTGTCTGTGTTTTGCACACTTAAAAATTACTTTAGTTGAAAAGCTGTGTATGGGAAATATATGAACTTGTTACAGTAGCAAACAGGAAGTGTATTAAAAAGCTATATATTCTTGCACACTGGAAATGGAAACTTTTGCTTATGCTACTTGTGCGGTTAATATGTCTTGGAGGGATCATTGTGCCAAACACAGAAACAAGCAGTCAGGGTAGCAAAAAATAGAAGGAAAAAATAATTGAAGTGACCAATATTTACTATGGAACTCGTTAGCAAGAGAAGTGTTGCCGTTTATTGGTGTGCACAAGAGATAAAAGAACCTGTTTAGTGGAGAATTTTGAGATTCAGTTGTCTGTCTTATTGTTGTTGCCATGCTGGACAGGCTTGATGAGGGTTCTTCATGGGCAGGGGTATCCTCCCACCTTTGGTAGGTTTCTTTGTGCTTGCTGCTTCCCTTTTGCTCTCATGTGCCTTGCTCTGACAGTGAATGATTTTTTTGTCATTAATCTGGCAGGAAAATATTTGAAGATGTAACTATATGGTGTCGCCACTGAACACCATTTTATCATAGGGAAACAACAGAATTGAAGTGGAGTAAGTAATAAGTTACTAATAATTAACTAATAATGACAGGTTTAGGAATGTATTGTTCATGTTTCCCCCTATTGGTTAAGAAAATACTCAGGAAAAAAAATGTTGTTTTATATTCTTTAAGGTGTTGAATTATTACACTGTAACACTGTACCGATGGTTAGTCAACCAAATTTTCTTCATTCAGTGAAGCCGGTAAGACGGTGGGAGTTTTTACATTTGCTAACTCATGCTTCCTCGCATCCTCTCTCCTCCTGTGAGGACAGAGGAGGGTTCTGAGAGAGCTTGGAGTACAGAAACACAGGCATATTCTGTGCAAAGGTCTTTTTTTCAATTGGTGTGACACAAATTCGGCACCTTCAAATGTGGCACCCAGTTTGTAGTCTTTTATATCTGATGCTATGGAATTTTTCATTTGGCTATGGATCCTTTGACCCCTCCTTCTAACTAGCATGCAAGGAATAATCTAGCTAGTTGCATTTGTTCACACATTAAGTCACTTAATCTCTGGCTTTGTCCTTTATCAGTTACATCATTGTTTGGTTTCCAGCTGGCTGTCTTATCTACCACATTTTAATTCAAATTGTTGCTCTTTTGTGCTCATCAGAGATCAGACACTGCTGCTAAACTTATTGCCATGGTTGTGGCCTGATGTCTGTCTCTGACTGCCTCTTTTTTCCCTAATCCTAAGGCTTGTGTACAGTCACCATTACTCTAATTCTGCATGTGTTTAAACTGCGCAAGTACAGAGACTAGGAGATTCTGAAGATGTCAGCAAGAAAAAAATATTGAATCAATATCAAGGGCTTTACAGAGTCACACTGTGGGTTACAGAATTTTTGTCTTTTGTGCCTGCTTTTGTGTGCTACAGAAACAGTAGCTGTAATTCCAGTTTTTCTTAGTAGTAGTCTTTATCTTGCTTATTTCCACATTCTGTAACCCTAGGTGTTCATCCTCATTTAATTAAGTTAGAGTACATTTTTAATAACTCTGTAGTTTGAGCATTTTCCATGTTTTTTTTTTCTGCTGTGTGCCAGCTTTTATGCAATGTATTTATAAAGCAAGTATGTGTGTGCTGTAATATTCTTGTCACAATTTTAAGTATGATCTCAAGAAGCAAAACGTTTAAACATCAAAACAACTTTTGCTTATTGTGTACCTTTAGGTTTGATACCTAAATTGACTTTTGTAACCCATTGCTGTCCTGCTGTGTTGCAGCACCATTTGGCACAGGCTCCATGAGTATGCCAGCTGGATTTGGGAATGCTGCAGCCTACAACCTCCCCACCAGTTTTAGTGGAACATTCCAGCAACCTTTTCCTGGCCAGGCTCCCTTCCCTCAGCCTCCTGCATATCCCCAGCAACCCAATGGTGTGTGTCTGTGTGTCATTTAGACTGCAATATCTGCAGTCATGACTATAGTGAAATTTAAGCTTGCATGAATGTTCATTTATCAAATGGTCATATTTAAATGTCTTCAGAACTGTTTAAAAATTTCAGTTTAGGTTTTTCTTCATGTGGTATTTGGTTTGCTCAGTCGACCATGGCTGAAGTAGTTCTACTTGATTTGCTATTCCTACATTTTTATTTTGTTGTTCTTGTTGCATGTGTGTCCCATCACATAACAGTGGCAATCTGTGTATCTTTCAGGTGGAGGATTTCCAGCCTTCGGCCAGGCCAAGACTGTGACTCCTTTTGGACAGGCGATGGCAGGACCTATGGTCTCGAGCAACCCGTTTCTGGTTAGTTTAGTGGCTGTGTGTTGTGGTCTCCTGTAGTAAGTAAAAGTTTGACACAGAAATGAATGAAGAGGCTTCAGCCCATTGAGCAGAGTTTATTGTTACTCTCCCTCTTCTTTTTGGTTTGGTGCTAATCTATGCTACAAAGAATGATAATAATTTAAAAGCAAAAGAAAAGCCAGCAGTAGACTTAAATCTTATTTACTTTAATTGAAGCAATAGTTTAACTTATTTGCTGTCTGTCTGGAGTTAAAAGAGAAAGTCAAAGTAACATAAAGCTAAACACTATGTAGCTGGAACCTAAACCTCAGGTAACTCTTAATAAGTGTTAACTGAGTTTATTTAGAGCCTTAATACATTTTCTCACTGTGTATCCTTTTATCTTTCAGGGTGCGGGTCCACCTGCGCAGTATCCAGCAGGAGGCTCTTCAACAAACCCCTTCTTATAGCGGTCCATCTTGTCAGCTGCACTACAGGGTCAACAACTGGCACGCTTGCACCTATTGCACTGTTTTGTTTCACAAGTAGCTTTAAAACACAATGTTTGTAAGAATTTGTATTTTCTATCGCAGTTTCTCACAAATGGAACAATATGCGACAGTCATTCTGACACTGTCGATGGCTACAAAACACAGTGATGGTGTGTGCAGAGTGGGATGTCAGTCCCTTCTTCTCTATTTAACCTGTGAACTGGCCTGGCCTCTACTGAGCCACAATGTATAATCAAACTGGCTGAAAACTAAGTTATTGCATACAGTGTATCCCATTCATTATGCTGCAATTTTGTACATAAATTTTCTTTTAGGGAACTAGCTCTATGTGCATATCAGTATTTGTATCTAACACACAAAATTTGCTAAGACAGACCTGTTGCTTTGAAAAGCTGATGGCTACTGCCAGTTACTGTATTTGTAAAGAACCAAACTATTTGTGCAGGATCCTTTTAGGTAAACTGTTCTCACTAAGGAAAAACTATATTCTGTTGTTGTGTTTAAAAAAGGACTGAATGCTGCATCAGGGATAGGTGGGAGCCTCATTTCTCTGTCATCTCCTGCCTTGCTGACAGAGGTTCCAACATTTCAAATGACAGTTCACCACATCCATGTTGGTATAACGAATGGCTGATAAACTGAAAACCACTTACATCGGGTATTAAAAGTTTAAGTTAAGGTGTAAATATATACAGTCTATATATTAAAATGAATTTTAAGTAAGAAATGACCAAAGCATTCATTTATATGGATATGACAAATCTTGTATATTTGTTTTTGTATAAAGAAAATAAGATTTATATTCATGATGTTGCAGTCAGTAATTTTAAGGCTTTTTTGGCTTATTAACTAACATGAGTTCACTGTAGGGACTAAAAACAAAACTGCTAATGTCATTTTATCGCGTCCTTGTATTCAGAATCTTTGTTCTACACTGCGTGAAGATCCGCCTTTGTCTGGAGGAGTTATCTTGTTTTTGCTTCTTTGTGCTCTCCAAATGCTAAATAGTCCCCGAAGTAAAAAAACAGCAGAGATGACCGAGAAGTAGCTGGCATATATGGTGAACTGCAAAGGAATACAAATTTTAAACATTTATCATCCTGATGGACAAATAAACAGTCATGTTGTAAATGTTTTGTGATCTGATAGCTTACCTGGGGAATGATGGCCAAGCCTAGCCCTCCACTGTCAACTACAACAGACGTGATAATTGTTTGTAGAGCCAGGGCTCCGAAGTTGTTTGCCCCAAAAATCAGTGCGTATCTCTCTATTGACAGATCAGCAGCAATCTGATACCTGGAAGTATGGCATTTTTTAAAATTTAAATTTGAACTGAATTGTGGTAAAATCTAGCCCCATATATGACTTTCTTACATGGCTATTGTTATCAGCAGCATGTACAGACACTTAAAAATGACGTAACCACTGTAGCAGACCCAAATGTTGTCAATGAAGGTCATGAGGAACAGTGAAGCTGCACCGAGTCCAGAAAAACCACCAAGGGCCAGCTCTCCCCACTGCTCCCATTTTACCTCAGTGAAACCTATACCATAGGCTGTGGTTGCACCTGAAACACACATACAGCTATGATAACAGACATGGAGATGGCTAATTAGGTACAGGGAAAGTGCTTTTCTCATCTATTACTAATACCTTATATGCTACATGGACAAAAGTATTGGGCCACACCTCTTAATCACCGAATTCAAGTGTATAAATTCAAGCTCCTAGCCATGCAGTCTGCCTTTACAAACATTTGTAAACAAGTTCTTCTAAAGAGCTCAGTGAATTCCAGCGTGGCACTGGAATAGGATGCCACTATTGCAACAGGTTGGTTGTTTAAATTTCTTCCCTCATAGATACTTGATCATCTGTAAGTGTAAGAGCGGTGTCGCCAAGTGCTGAGGTGCATAGTGCATAAAAGTTGCCAACACTGCCAATATCAAATGTCGTATGGAGTGGTGCAAAGTACTGTTGGACTCTGGAGTAGTGGAAATGTGTTCTGTGGAGTAGCAAATCACACTTCTCTGTCTTGCAATTTGATTGATGACACTGCATTTGGTGAATGCCAGGGAAGCATTACCAGATGACATTGTGCCAACTGTAAAGTTTATGGAGTAGATTGTTAGGTTGTTTTTCTGGGATTGCCCTGGGCTCCTTAGTTCCAGTAAGGGGAAAACTTAGCAAGACATTTTCAACAATTCTATGCTTCCAAATAGTGGGAACAGGTTGGGAGAGGCCCATTTTTTTCAGCACAATTGTTCCCCAGTGCACAAAGCAAGGTTCATAAAGGTATGGTTAGATGAGTCTGGTGTGGAAGAACAACTCCAGCCACACAATGCCCGAACGTCAACCTCATCCAACACCGCTGGGATGAATTAGAATGGCGAGTGTGAGCTAAGCCCTTACATCCAACATCAGTGTCTGACCTCAAATATTCTTCTGGATGAATAGGCAAAAATGTCCACAGACACTCCCAAATCTTGTAAAAAGCCTTCCCAAAAGAGTGGAAGGTGTTAAAGCTGCAAACAACTCTATATATTAATAGTTATGTTTTTATGTTTTAGAATAGGATGTAATGAAAGCTCTAGCAGATGCAATGTGCAGGTGGCCCAATACTTTTGTCCATATAGCGCATTTGTTTAGACATTATCTTATGTCTTACTTAACAGGTTGGACACGGCCTCCACGCCTCCATTGTAAATGCTGAAGTTCTGAGAAGGCTGCACGTGCTCCCACAGTACCTGCATGGTATAGTGTAGAAATCATTAAATTGATCCATGATCATTTTGAATGCTAGTGTGTGGCTTTTTTGATTGTTTCTTTTCAGAAAAAAATGAGGACTTGAAGCATTGTAAAAACTTTGTGTGGCCTTAAAATGACACCAAAGAAGACTTGAGCATCAGTAGTGTCCTGTTTGTGGAAGGGTATTTGTTCAATACAGATGAACGCATGCTGACAGTTTGTATTGTTGCTGTGGCTGCATTTCACATTTTTATGGTGGGATGCTTTTATGTTACACATTTTCATTTATGCTGTCTTCACAACTGACCTGTACGTAGTTGACAGTCTGGTTATACCCACAGGTGGCCATTGCCCACCACACTGACCAGTATAGCAGCTGTCTGGAGGAATAGCAATGTCGGAAGTCCCTCCACAGCTGGAGGAGGACTTGGCCACAACTCTGTGCGCCAACAGATTCCTCAAGGTGTTCGGCCTTAGGTGTTTTTTCCCCAGCTTCTCTTTCTGCATCAACTTCCATTTCTCCTTTCTCCCCATTTTCTTCTATGGATATGTTTGATCTGCTTGGCTGTTCTGCTGTTGTCTGTCCAAAACTCCTGCGGTGAAAGAACATGCTCTTCTGTGGCATTGGCAGGAGACAGGAAGCGAAGAGGGCGATGGCAGTGAGAACTAAAGTAAACACCAGGATGTTGTTGTATGACATGAGGTTAAAGCTGACAAGCAGCTGACCCAGCACAGAGCCCACTGTGTACCCCAGGAGCTGGACACTGCGGCTGTAAGAGGTGGCCTTCCGGTATTGCTTCAAATCTAGTACACTGTAATAAAGAATACATTCAAAATGTCAAGTCTTTCCCTACAATGCAACATCCAATTTATGACATCTGTGAGTTACAATACATGACCTGTAAATGTAGGAGAAATAAGCCACCTCGCTGGCTGTCACAACTCCATAACAGAATTGCATGGCCTGCATAGCTGGCACACTTTTTGTCCAGAGCAGCAATGCTGTGGTGGTGAAGAGCATAGCACACTGGAACACAACTACAGGCTTGTAGCGCAGCCAGTCAGTCAGGAGGAAAACTGGAACTAACACAGTCAGGTAGGAGTAGGTCCATACGGGAAAAATTTGATTGTTGACCTGAAAAGGGGACACACAGCTGAGGTAGGAACTGTATTGCTTTATAATTAGAATCAGAACACTTTATTAATCCCAGAGGGGAAATTGCATTTTGTTACAGATGCTCAGTTATGTATAAATATAAATGAGTCTGAAAGGCAGAAAAATGAAGATTAAAATATAAAAGCATGTACGTATGTATAGAGTGTAATATGTAACATAACTCCAAAGTTACAATATGTGGATGGAGGCAGATGATCCGCTGTGGCGACCCCTAACGGGAGCAGCCAAAAGAAGAAGAAGAAGAATTAACTCTTTGTTCTGAATCACCAACTTTATTTGGTTTTTAGTTTGTGTTTTAATGACAATTTAACTTCTAATTCTTAAAGCACGCAGTGCACTTTGTAGCCCACAAGCTGGACATTGCTCCTGGGGTAATATTTTCCTAAAAAGCAAGTAGCCTATGTTTGACATTTTGTATTTACCACAAGACTGACATGGCAAACTGTAAATCGTTTCTCTACCAAAACTCGCTTTTTACTGATTTATACTATATTTCTTCTGATTAATGATTTGTTTAAGAAGTTTTGGTCATTTCTATACATACCTGTTCAGTTGTCAGATTCTTGTCAGGTCCTGTTAAAAATGGGATGAGGAAAGGCTCCAATGGTTTAACTGTGCTGAAAAATCCATAGATGCACAGCAGAGCAGTTGGATACCTCCAGTCTGATCTCCACCTCTTCATTGCCTCCATGTTCTTCTGTCTGCTTCAGGTGAGTATGTGTTGGGAGGAAAAACTAACTGTTGTCTAAGCATTTTGCCAATCAGTAATCCGGTCAAAGAGCAGCACAATCTTGATGACAGTCAAGCTCAAGCCGAGATAAGTGACAAATTGAACAGGTAAGCAGTCAAATCTATGGACTTTAATACTAAACAGTAGTACTAATTGTATTTTACTGTGCTGTTTATCTTCCTGTTTAGATTGTAGTTAAAAAATACAGAACACAAATGTTTGAATTTCAATACAGAAAACGTTTAATGGTCCAGTTTGTA
Source organism: Etroplus canarensis (assembly GCA_015106775.1). Classification (NCBI taxonomy): domain Eukaryota; kingdom Metazoa; phylum Chordata; class Actinopteri; order Cichliformes; family Cichlidae; genus Etroplus; species Etroplus canarensis. Next base: position 4,521 of record VUQH01000058.1, on the reverse strand, counting down.
GCACTTGTGAAAAAACATATTGTTGAAGTTTAATTAACCAGTTACTTAAATTACTTAACCATCCAAAAACCAGGGGTACATTGACGCTGGTCAGAAACGTTCAGCTAAAATCACCTCCACATCGAACTCAAGGTCCTTTGCTTCTGTGTGCCCAGAACAGCACTGATTTACACAGGCGGTGTAGATTCCTCGAATCATGAATAGCAGGGATATGACAGCATAGTAGCTGCCATATATGATGAACTGCAGAGAGATGTCAACTAATCATTATTTTAACCATGCTGAAGAATAATCTGTATGCCTGCCTGCAACAGTTAACAATAACCACCAGGTGTCACTCTGTCCTCACATTTTAGAATTTGTTCTCCACCAGGTTCTTGACTGAGTCCACTGAGATATTGTTTGATCGCTGTGTGCTGGCACTGAAACACTGAAGTAAGAGTCTTCAAACTTACCTGTGTCACAATGTCCAGTCCAAGTGCTGCTTCATCCACAAATGTGACTGTAATGATGGTCTGCAGTGTGAGAGCTACAAAAGTGTTGATCCCAAAGGTCAAAGCATAGCACTCCATGGAGAGGTTTGATGCAATCTGAAATCTGGTGACAAAGTGCTTATAATTACAAGAGTTTCATCTTATATTCTTAGATTGTTATAGATTTGTATTGCAATAAGTTGAAAAAGTACTTAAACACTTTTTTTTAATCAGTTGGGTGTTTTCAGTACTGAACTGTTAGCCAGACAAAACAATCAATTTGAACAAATCATTGTAGGAAAATAGTGATTTAAAAAAAAAAAAAATATATATATATATATATGTAGAGAGAGAGAGAGAGAGAGAGAGAGAGAGAAAATAGAGAA
>VUQH01000055.1:0-10026 GCA_015106775.1 Etroplus canarensis | reverse complement strand
GGGGATAAATCTCAGTTACCCAATATAACCAAATGTAACTTTTCTGTTATTTTTGTGGGCACAACAACAGCTTGTCGAGTAATTTTAAGACATTGGAAGGCATCAGAAAGCCCACAGGTGAAAGAATGGGTCTGTGCAATAACTGAAACTGCATCCTATGAATGTATGCTTAGCAGATTAAGTGATGACAAGGGGGAGGGGATGACTCCTTGGGATAGGTTTTGGGACTACATGAAAGTAAGTAATGATCCCCACTAGGATTTTGGTTTTCTTTTGCTTCACCCAAGCGGGATCCTGTATACTGTATACCTCAGCAATATGTATGATGTATGTAGAAACATGTTAGGTATGCATGTACGAACGTATGGGTGTGTGTACATTTGTGCATGTGTACAGGTACAAAACTGTGCTAAGTCTGTCACTAGAGTCCGTTGTTAGCTATGTACTATCTGTTTCTATATGGAGAAGCATATTAAATTTGCCATGTACCGAGCCTTTGAAAAGTTCAATAAAAACTTGAATTTAAAAAAAACAAAAAAAAGAGAAGACATTTTTGTTTATTAACATGACAAAAATAAAAGAAAAATACAAAGTCCAGTAAGGTCAGAAAAACTTGTTGCCTCTTCTGTACTTATCTTCATTGTGCTTACATGCACAGTCAGCTCCAGAAAGTCTGACTCAGAGCCAGGAAAAAAACCCTTTAAAAAAAGTCTGGCACGAGGCCTGCACATAATGGAATTTCTATCAGAAATGTGGAGTAAAGAGCTACACGACCAAATGACAAAGAATTAAAAATAACTAATCAGGAAGAAGTGAGAATGTTAAAATTATGGAGACTGACCAGAAGCAGAGAACTCGTCCTCACATATGGTGACAGTGTCCAGTTGCTGGGTGAGTGGCTGAAGCTCTCCCTCCTTAAATATCCTCAGCACCCCAGAGTCAGGACTCACTCCCCACACCTTCTTGGAGGCTTCTTCATGTAGCCCAGCCATCTGTATAACTTCACCTGCTGTTTGATCTAAGACAAAAAAAAAAAAAAAAAAAAAAAAAAAAAAAAAAAAAAAAAAAAAAAATTTTTTTTTTTTTTGGGGGGGGGGGACGACCCACCAATTGTCATGATAGATGTCTCCTCTAGAGTTTGTTGAGGTACGGAGAGGACAAATGGAACTCCTGCCTCCCACTTCTTCCTGTCACCACCAGAGGGCAGCCCATCTTCTGGAGATGCTGAAGTGGCTAATGAGAAAACGGGTAAATTCAGCACATATCCCTTTTAACAGAGGAACTAACAAACACGTTATAGAGAGACATGTCACTGAAAGAATCCTGAATAGAAACTAATGAGAAGAGAAAAAGAAATCAAATAGGAATGGATTCAATGAAAAACATAATCAAGATACATTACAATGATGCAGTCAAAACAACAGAAGCAAGAAAAAAAAAAGGTTAGGAGGAGGTTTCAAATGTGATTTCATCAGGAGGCCACTTCAAGTATTACAGTTATATACCCTGATTTAAAGGAAGTGACAGTTTAAGTTGACATCTGGTGTTCAGGAGGTTCGTTCCACAACTGGGGAGCTTAAAACTAAAAGCTGATTCACCTTGTTTAGTTATGATTCCATGAACACAAAGTAGGCCGGTTCCCGGTGAATGAAGGATTCTGGATGTTTTATGATGCACAAGAAACTTTAAAATTCAACTAGGCCCATATAGTGCAAGGATAGTAAAAGGATATTAAAATTCATCCTTTGACACATAGAAAGGCAATGCAGGGATTTAAAGATTGGTGTAATCTACTTCTTTTGGTGTTAGTGAGGAATCTGGCTGCAGCATTCTGGATGAGCTACACTGTCTGGTTGATTTTTTACTAAGACTAACAAAAACAGTGTTCCAATAGTCTAGAAGCAGAATATAAAAGTGTTAACAGAAGTTTCTGTATCTTCTATTGACAGAAATCTTTTCATTTTGCTATACATTTACAGTGGGAGTAGGCCAAACTTGTTTTTGTCACTATGTGGCTCTTATTTTAAGTTAGTCTATTTACTGCAACACTTCTGGCTTTATCTGAAGATTTAAGTGTCATGGCTTCTAGACAGGTAATGACTTTCATTCTCTGGGGCCAAAAAACCCTCCCAAATGTTATTTTTTTATTTGAATTCAGTTGCAGGAAATTCTGGTATATCCACGCACATCAATCCGCTGAATCCTAACAGTAAACATGGCAGTTCTCCTACCCCAAAGAGCCAAACAAAAGCTAGACGGCAAAACATATGAGCCAGTGAACTGCGTTGTTGCGCTGACACACAGTAAGAGGTTCATAACCATTTCATCTGGTGGCAGGTATATTTAGTCATTATAATAAAGATTCAGTTTTTGTTTTCCTTAATGAATTAGTGTGGCATTTTTTCAGTGCTCTGGTGGGATGAACTAGCGATAGTGATCATATCGACACCAAAACTTTTTAGGTGGTTTTAAATCAAATCTGACTTGGAATTCAATACATGCATGTGTTATGTCCCAGTAGGCACTTAAATTACCAAGCTGGCTGCTGAGTTTGCGAGATGCATTTCTAAGATGAACTCCAGAGCTAATGAGTTTACTTATTACTTAGTAATACACAGAATACCTGAGTACCAGAAGTTTTGTCAGGGAACTGAAGACAAAAAAAAATATACTGTAATCTTGTTAATGTATCCCCAGTTAGATTCAACTCACTGCTTGCTGTGGCACACGTCTCCCCCAGGGTTTGCTGAGCCACAGGAAGTACAGGCAGTTCTGCTGCTTCCCACTTCTTCCGGTCTCCGTTTGAAGAGGGGCGTTTGTCTGTGTCAGACTGATTCTGGGTGGGAGTAGGAATTGGTTCTGCAGGAGCTGAAGGAGACTCTTCCACCTCCTCCACTGGGCTTTGGGCTTTTAGATTTTGGTTTAGTCTGCGCAGAATTTGCTTTTTCTCAGTCTGTAAAACAAAATATGTTTGAATAGCATAATTTTTCTACCAGAAAATAGTCTTGTTACTGTAAATGATTTTTAAACTACTAATCACTTCACCTGAATCACTGTAGCAGGCTCTGTTTCAGGCAAATTTTCTTTTAATGGAGTGGTCTGCCAAACACAAAATACAAAATTCATGTAGCTAATAAACATGTACCCAGAAAGACAGAGAGGGTGTGATATAGTTTGTAAATGTAGACTGACTGCTCCAACGTTCTTCAGGGCAGCAGTCATGGATATAGCTGGGGTGGAGGGTTTGGATGCAGGCAGAGCTGGGGTTTTGGAAGCTGGATCTGGCTGAGAGGGGCCCGGCGCTGGAAGAGGACTGTCAGAGGTAGATGATGCTGCTACTGCGGCTGCTGCCACCACGCTTCCTGCTGCCACGCCAACCTTAACCCCTCGAGCTGCAAGCTTTCACAACGCATAACAGAAAAGATTACACTAAATTTCAACTAATGCACCTTTAAGGGCACATAAAAGTTTTGCCAAAGAAATGTTAGGTTGGAAAAAAGAATGAAAGCTTACATGATCCTCCCAAGCTCTCTTTTCTCTTTCGTATGCTTCTCTCCTCTTCTTCTCCAGCTGCTCTTTCAGAACAGCAGCACGAGCATTTGCTTGTGCCTGCCAGGTACATACATACAAATAAAAAGGAATGAAACCATGGCCATTCATGTTTTGATCAATTTAATGTATGCCTGGGTGCGCAGGCACATTTCCATTTAAATTATTTCTTTTGATCATCCTTATTAACCTGTTTATTCTCCTTTCTCCCTAGTTAGGACTGGCTATGGATGCTAACCTGCATATATATAAATTGAAAGAGGTCATCCGTCCATCACCAGTACAGAACATTGACCTCTGCAGTTTGATTATTGTTAGTTTAGTTGGGAGCTAACAGCAGTGCTGTTTTCAGTTTTTTCTTCAGGTAGTTTAGGGACCAGGTCTGAATCTGATGGCTAACTATGTGACTGCTTCAAGATTTTTCCCTCCGTTTTTGATTGTTTAGTATTTTAAGTAATTATTTAATTTCATAAAGGTTAGTTGCACTGTGGCAGATTTGTGCAACCTCATGTTTTGTTCCTCTCTGTCACAGTTTCAGTGAATGGGTTATCAAAATATGAGTACCAAGTAAAAATATTCATTTTTTTTTTCTTAAGTTGTTTGAGCAAGAACCTACACCCATGGCTGTCTAATCTTCTGTAAAACAACTAAATAAGCAAGCCATTTAATCAGGAAGGGTGTGGCTTAGGCTGACTGACATCTCCTTCTTCTGCTGTCTTATTCACTTTAAATATCTCTATAAACACAGTTTTCAAGTAGTCATATATTCTTCTTCTTTCAACTGCTTCATTTAAGGTCGCCACAGCGGATCATCTGCCTCCATCTCACCCTGTCTCTTCTATCCTCTTCCTTCACATCAACCCTCTTCGTGTTCTCCTTAAATACATCCATGAACCTTCTCTGTGGTCCTTCTCCTTTCCTCCTGCCTGGCAGCTCCATCTTCAACATCCTTTGTTCAATATATCCACTATCCCTCCTCTGAACATATCCAAACCATCTTAACCTCACCTCTGTTACTTTGTCTCCAAACTTAACCTGAGCTGCCCTGATGTACTCATTTCTAATCCTGTCCATCCTGGTCACTCTCAGTGACTGAAGGTGACAGTAATTCTGTCACCTTCAGCTCTGCCTTCTGTCTTACTATCAGTGCCACTGTCTCCAGACCATACAACATAGCAGGTCTCACCACTGCCTTATAAATCTTCTCATTCATTTTTGCTGTTATCCTTATGTCATAAATTGCCTTGATACTTGTCTTCATCCACTCCACCTTGCCTGCACTCTCTTCTTCACCATCCAAAGCACTGTCTGTTGCTTCGGATGGTTGACCCCAGGTATTTAAACTCATCCACCTTCAGCACCCACTTCTCTACTCCTTGCATCTCCACCTGCCTCTCTCTCATTCGCATGTATTCTGTTGTATTTCTACTGACTTTCATTCCTCTTCTCTCCAGTGCATACCTCCACCTCTCCATGCTCTCTTACTCTCGCTATAGTTCACAATGTCATCTGCGAACAACATTCATATCTTCATGGTATGTCTGATCACCTTGAGATCACTGTAGTTATTACAGCTTGTATTTGCCTTGTGGTTCTTCCAGACTCACCTTTAAAGCCTCAATCTTCTTCCTCCTGAGCTCTGCATCCTCACTGGACTCCTGGCTGTCAGAGCCATCACTGTCATACTAAAACACACAGAAAGCAACAACACCCAGGTGACAAAATGTCAGCAAGTTCTGAAAGGACTCTAAGATTCTGAGTGTACGAAAGTACCTTCTCTCCTCTTAGTCGAGCTTTGATTTGCTGACGCTCATTGAAGTTCTGCAAGCGGATCTGCCTCAGCCTTGCCAAGTACTCCTGAGAACAAATACAGAATTGTTACATACTGAATAAACATGCATGCAGACATGGTAGCATACAGTCACATTTATACAAAATACACTTAAATAAAGAAAATCACATGCTTTATTTGCTTTTATAAAAAGAGGTTTACATAACAAAACATAATATGATGTTACGCATGAAGACAGCGGCCATTCGGATAAAGCGAGAAAACACATTTTCAATTAGCAATGAAAAATGCGTTTATGTATTTATTGGTTCAAAGCAAAACATCTGTAACCCAACTTAAAACTCAGGTGGTTATATGAAATGGGACAACAGCCATTACTGGGATAAATAAACAGCTTTGAGTGAACACTGGAACACCACACACACAAAAGGAGTGGCACTGAATTTGAGCTGCAGGGTTGAAGTATGGGCGTGTCAAGGGGACTGTTGAGCAGACGTGTGAGACGTGCCAAGCCAGACGTGCTGTGAATGAGGTGGAGTGTGAGGCTGGGCATTCAGGCCTGGGCTCCTACCTCCTCCTCTTTGTTGGGTTTAGGCCTTCTGCACCGAACAGCACCAGCCCGGCCTCCATAGATTGTAGCCAGGTTTTGTCGAGTACCCTGTTTACCGTTCAATTTAACCACACTTTAGAAGGTGCAAGCCCTAATAATCCAGCTGTCACAATTTTTACAAGCAAGCCAAAATGAAAGTTGGCTGATCCTCAGTGTGCTTTGCAATTTCCATTTGACTCAGTGTTAATATTGTAAACACTGCTTGAATTTTGCTACTAAATATCAGTGTAACTTTTCATTTCTATCCATGACCCAGCACAATCTTGATGTAATATTATACAATGCTATTTAATAACAGGGCTTATCCTTATCAGTAAAAGTTGTGATACTTACCAACTGTCCTTCAGCACGGACCTTGTTGAGCATAGCTTCCCTCTTCCGCTGTAAAAACTCCTCCACCTGAAAGGCTCGCTCAGCTGCCATCTGACTTCGCTGCCTGTGAACAGAATACAGTAACAAATATTCTTAACCACTTTTCACACTGTTATAAAACAACAGTGTAGTGATATATCTGACTAACCTGCTAATATGGGCTTGTTTTGAAACATACTGCAGCCTCTGAAGTTCTCTCTTGATTACATTAGAGTTTAGTTGTCGACCATGGCCGTTGGACAGCACTGAGCCAGCAGCAGCCCTTACACTTCTACATAAAGAGAAAATTTTATTACAAATATTACTTAACACATACAAACTGTCTAAACAAGGAAATATCTGAACTTACCGAATGGGGCTGCACGGTCCTGCTGAGGAGCTCTCCCTGCTGAAATCTTTAGGCTGTGGTTTAGTCATTTGGTCCAGGGCTGCATGGTAGTGTTCATATGGGCTTTTGCTTGGGAGTGGAGCTGGACTAAGACCCTGATCAGAGGCTGGGATATGGGGACCAACACCTGCAGCCCTCTTTCCACCACCGACAAAACACTGAGTTTCAAGAACAAAACATTTTTGGGAGCCTCACTAAGGCCCAGTATAACATTTTATCTATCATGCTATGACAAATTTTATCCGAAAAAACGGAAATTGTATCCATTACCTTCCTTTCTGGGCTGCTACCTCCACTAGAACTCAAGACATGCTTCCAGCCTTGTTCTCTGGCTTGGTTTATTCGATTGATCTGCATTACATCAAAGGTTCAGCTTTAGGTGGAGCTGTACAAAGTGTTTGAACCAATGGGTGTAAAAAACACAAATGACCTGACAGCTCCTCAAAAGTGAAGCCAAAACATCTATATCATCTCCTGCTGTCTGGCTGCAAAATAGTGCTCAAGTCCCACCCCCTTCATGTTAGGGGATAGGACGAGGTGAAATTAAAACGAATAAGTTCTCCTCAGATGAATTTTTCTTAAAGAAGGTTTGTGCCATTTTAAGTAGTTCTTATCACACTGATTTGGGCGCAAGGAGTCACCTTGAATCCCTCCAGCCATTTACTTACGCTCATCTAAACAGGGAGGCTGAAGCCTATTGCCAGCTGTCACAGAGGAGAGGTGGAGGTACACTCTGGACAGATCATCTGTCTATTGCAGGCCTCGTTTTCAGCTGGCTAATATTTAATCATTAGTGAAGTGGCTGTTTGATGATGACATCACATTTATTTGCCAGTGTTAGGAAACTTTAGGCTGCTATGATGGCTAAAACTTAACAGGGAAAACTGAAGAAAAATCCCAGGTCTTGTTGTGCAAAGTATGACATCAATGGTGTCAGTGAGTTGCACAAAATGTTACCAAGGCCCTTATTGACCTGTGAGCTACACTTGGAGAACTAGGTGATAATTTCCATTTGCTGGCCCTGCATCAAATTTTTTCCACATTCAGCTTTTAAAAAAAACAAGACGCCAATGGCAAAACCTTTACTCAAGACTTCAAATAATGAGGTCATGGTAGCTACATCCATCATTTTGTATAAAGTTCACGATCTCAAAAGTCACTGCAGGAGGGCATGGTTTGCCAGGGGAGGAATATGCAACGAAACTGACTTGAATCAATAAAATTTATGTAGGGAAAATTCCTTTTACTTAAACATCCATTCACAAGAAATCATCTTGGATACTTATCTAGAGAATAACCATGCCCAAGTGAAGTTCATCACCTACCTTTTCCTTTTTATATCTCTTCATTTGCTCTGCTTTCAACAGGAACATCTGAAAGGAAACAGATCACAAAACTCATGAGCATAAAAAAAACAACTAAAGACATTTTACAGAGAGCCCAAACAATACACTCACCTGTTCTCTCTGTTTCCTTTCTTTCTCAGTCAACTCCATCCTCTTCTTTCTGATGCCATCCTGTAGAACAAGACAAAGCTACTCAAACCCAAAAAAGGCAAATTAAAGAAACCCGCTTTGAAGGAAAGAAGCAGCAGGACTGCTCTGTCAGAGGTCAGGTGGACAAGAAGGAAAAATTTGGTTAAAAGAGAAAGCTAAATCAGGCAGAGCTCTCCAAATGGGCCGAGAGTGGAAAACGGGTGAAGATAAAGATCGAACATAATGAGAGGGAGACAAACTGAAAATGGTAATAAGAAGCGACCTTCATGTGTGAGTGAACAGGGAGACAAAAGGGAAGGAAGCCTAATAGGGAATATAAGTTATGTGGGGCTCTCGGGTGTACCTCATGTTTTCTCCTCTCTTCCTCCACTTGACTCATTCTTCTCTGGGGGGCTGGTGGGAGAGGGGCCTGAGCAACATATAACACTGGTGTTCAGAGGTAGCCAACACAACACGATGTAAAATACACACTCACATGCACACACAAATGGGAGAGGCCTCTGATACCAAATATAGATTTTTTTTACATTGAGAGGCAACCCCCACCAAAATAAAAAACAAAAAAAGCAACACTCATGACTAAAGATCATTCACACAAACTTGTCATCAACATCAGCCAACTAACCGGTTTATGTTTCACCGCTGGTTTCCTCTCTGCAGGCTTCTTAGCTCCATCTGGCACCTTCCTCACAGTTAAAGGCACTCCGTATTTGGCGGCTGGTTTTGTAATCTTCTGGGGTGTGGCTAGTTTTATTGAACAAGGAGAAGTAAAATAAATGTTTTATAGATTTTTGTCAGCCAATATAAAAATGCAGAGAACTTTGTGTTCTGCACCCATCTTTTGTTTTACTGAAAAATCTTAAGTTATGAAAGTTAAAGAAACTAACTGCTGTTTCACTGGGACATACAGTATATGTCTGAAATAACAAAAACAATAACATTAATAATTATAATTAGTTAAGAGATTTTTGTCTGTTTTTGAGTGCAATAAAACTTTAACCCTTGTCCTGCCAGCTATACGACCAGCTAGACGACCGGCAGTGAATGAAAACACTGGAAGTGATCAATATATAGACGACCGGCAGTACATGAAACTTATCTGGGACATCCTGGTCACTCCCAGGGGAAATCTCAACATCTTCAATTCTGCCACCTCCAGCTCTGCCTCCTGTCTTTTTGTCAGTGTTATTAATAACACCAATACCCTAAAACTTAATCTTAAATGCTCACTTTGTTCAACCTTACTTATAATTAGAAACATTAAATGAAACATAACAACCAAACTTCTTCTTCTCCTTATTCTTCCACAAAGACACATTTGCCATTGCTGCAGTTGCTTCAAACCACCCCCACTGGTGATATGAGGTAGTTTGGAATGTTGGCAGTTCTAGCGTTAAATTTTATGACAGTCCAAACCTGCCAAACATCAATTAGTAAATATTATATTCTTCTTCTTCTTCTTTCAGCTGTTCCCGTTAGGGGTCGCCACAGCGGATCATCTACCTCCATCTCATCCTATCCCTTGCATTCCTCTTCCCTCACACCAACCCTCTGCGTGTCCTCCTTCAATACATCCATGAATCTTCTCTGTGGTCTTCCTCTTCTGCTCTTGCCTGGCAGCTCCATCTTCAACATCCTTTGTTCAATATATCCACTATCCCTCCTCTGAACATATCCATTAATATTTAAAAAATGTTGGCATGAATGTATTCATAAAATGTGATATAAGTTTTAATTAGCTTCTGTATTTATGTACTTTTCTATCAATTCCTGTATTACACTTAAATTCCTACTTAATTTTGAATTTCATTTGCCATGT
>VUQH01000050.1:0-13742 GCA_015106775.1 Etroplus canarensis | reverse complement strand
CAGATGAACAGAATCAACTTTTGAGGAACCAGGTACTGTGATTTTTTTGGCTAATAGCATGAAATAACTATTACACTGTGGACCTCATCATTCCCAAGCACCGCTCAGGCCTGCGTCAATAAGTGCCTTAAGTGTGAGTGTGAGAGTGTTTGGTGAGTGAGCCCACCACATTTAGCATAATATTTACAGTGTTTACATGTTATGTTCAAATGTTCAATGTTCAGTAAAGTTACAGTACTTTTAATTTACTTTGTCTGATTATTTAATTAATACATGTGACTTAATAGAGGTGTATAGGTCTTAAAAGACGGCAGCTTAATAGGATATACAACATTCATATGGTAGTGGGAACTACGTTAGAGTAACTCAGGAGGCCCTTATCTCAGTACAGTGGGATAGGTGGGCTACAAGATGCAACTCTGTAACTGTTGTCTTTAGAATGTATGCTCTCTATGCAGTGTCTCAGTGTCATACTCCACAAACTTACTGAGAGATTCAGGGAATCTGGAGACCTCTCTGTGTGCAAGGGTTATAGCCGAAAACCAATACTGGATACTTGCGATCTTTGGGCCCTCAGGTGGCACCATGTTGCAAACAGGCATGGAAAATATTCTGACATGGAAATGACTGTATGGATGGGCTCAGGAACATTCCCAGAAATCATTGTCTGTGAATACAGTTGGCAGTGTCATCCACAAATGCAAGTTAAAGCTCTCTCATGTAAAGATAAGACCATAAGTGAAACTCCATCATCTTCTCTGGCCCAAAGCTCATTTAAACTAGACTGAGGCAAAATGGAAAACTGTTCTGTGAATCAGAATTTGAAATTCTTTTTGGAAATAGTGGACGCAGGGTCCTCTGGACTGAAGAGGAGAGGGAGCAACATTCAGTTCACAACCCGGCATAGCTGATGGTATGGGGGTGATGTCAACTTGCACATCTGGAAAGGCATCATCAGTGCTGAAAAGTATATACAGGTTTTAGAGCAACATAAACCCCATCCCACCCAATGTCGTTTTCAAGGAACACCTTGCATATTTCAACAAGACAATAATAAACTGCATACTCAGCTATTACAAAAGCATAGCTTCATTTTAGAAGAATCGGTGCTGGACTGGCCTGTCTGCTGTCCAGACTTTTCACTTATTGAAAACATTAGATGAATTATGAAATTCAAAACACCACAAAGAAGATCCAGAACTGATGAGCAAATAGAATGCTATATCAGACAACAGTGGGACAACATTTCTCTCCCAAAGGTTCAGCAGGTGGTCTCCTCAGTTTCAAGACATTTACAAACTGTTAAAGAAGAGGGGATGCTTATACAGTGGTATACCTTGCCCTGTCACAAAATGTTTTAATATGCATAGTAAAAGTCTCACTTTCAAATTTTAAATGTTTTCTGTATTCTTTTGTGAATAAAATATTAGTTTATGCGATTTGCAGATCATTGCATTGTGTTTTTATTTATATTTTACACTGCATCTGAATCTTTTTGAAATTTTGGTTGTGTTTATTAAATATTGGACATCGTTAGACTTCGTTATATAATTTTTCCACTATTTCTTTATCAATTGAAATAAAACAAAATACACAAAACAAATCAAAGAGAGATATAGATGCATTTTATTCTTTCATTGCAATAATCTGATCTATATGTCTTACTTTGTAAGAATATAACATCAACATCTGTCCTTATACAGTTTTTGCAGTGGTACCATGACCAGGTTTGACCCAGGACATGACATTTGGGTTTCAACTATGTTTGCTGGCATACAGAAGACTGACTTTGCTACCAAGAGGCCACCAAGTGACAACCCTCTCCAATGAACTTCTGTTTTTAAGCCTCAGGTTTACCATTACCTTGGAGCCACAACTGACAATAACTGGACAACAGTGAAGTGTTAAATTATCAGTCAATACTACCATGATTGTTTGGCAAAGTGCATCCAAAGACTGTATGAGTGCACTGCATGAACACAGAGACCTGCTAATAAGCGATAAGTGATGCATAAACACTACAGTTTAATTCACTAAAGCTGGAGCGAAAACATCTTGCTGTTAGTATAATTAACTGAAGAACAAGCAATAGTATTTCTCCATTAATTAATTTTTAAAAAGTCACAAACAGTCTAGAGGGATGCAGCCATGTCCTTCCAGCTCTATATACCCAAACAGTTCTTTGCACTAGGACGCAAACATGAATATTTTGGTTTTAAAGGTTGGACATTTTAACAAATGGGTCTGTGGGAATTGGCTCATTGTTTCAGGCCAGCCTTAATTAGCCAGCTGCTTAAAAACTGCAGTTATAATAATTTGGCGAAAGCATCTGTTTTCGGTCCCAGGGGTTCCCTTTTGGTGGTCAGTCACGTAGTGTCACACTGCAAAGAAATTAATTGAATCTCGTGTTATCATGAGATCTTTCCTTTGGTTCTACCAAGATTCCAGTTTTCTTTGAAGTATGTGGAAATCAATCTAATAGTGTAATGAGGTGGAAGGACAAACTTCAACCTTTAACCCCATGAGTTTCTGTAGAGAAGAGCATTATTCTTTGTAACCCATAGAAATTTATCAGCAACACTGATCATAACAGTTTAAATAATATATAAAGAAATAAACTTGCTATTCTATATCCAGCCTAATATCTTTTCTCATCTATTGCAAAATAAATCTTTTGGGATTCTGAAGCTGTGTGGGCTTTATTCTGTTCTGATAACGCCTTTGGATTTAATAAATATTCATCATATGATTTATTTTATATACTGTAGTAAAGTTTTATCAGTACAAAGCAAACCTTGGCAGGGTAATGCTGTAATATGGGTCCAGCCTTCCCCACCTTTGCCCTAGAGTCTGTCTACTCTGAGACACTTCAAGGGGGACTTTGCTGGCAAGAAGGGACTCCCATTGATCACTTCTCACACAGTAAACAAACAAACTGTCTGGATCAGGGTTCCCCTGAGCACTGGGGAGAATCAGCAGAGAAAATAAAATCTATACAACCCCACTGGTGGCCTCTTTTAGTTCTTTTCACAAAGGGATGCATGAATTCATAGAAAATGCCACACAAGCTTGCAACTCTCTTGCCTGTGGCAAGAGCACACACATGTAGATGAGGCATGAGTACTGTATGCACAGCTATAGTGAGGTGTCTGCGTCTGTTTGTTGGGGACAGAAAAGTCATTGCCACAGGTCCACATAACACAACCTGCAGGGGCAGGCAAGAGGCGTGACAGTAGAGGACAAATAATCATATACAAAAACTAACTGACGCACCAAATCAGTATGACCACAACTACATAATGACCCCATAAACCCTCTGAATGGGGACACAGATTCCTGACTGCATGTACATTTGCAGTTCATGCCTGACTATATCCACACTGGTGTGCTCAAGGCTGGGTCACTGCCACAATTGTCATATCTGTGAGGCGTTGTCTGTGATTATAAGTGAAAACTGACCTTGTGGCTGCAATGAGAAACCTCACATCTTAACACCGAGAGGAAGGATTAGAGGGACGGAAATTGACAGAAAATGAAAGAAAAAGACAAAGAAAGCACAGAGGGCAGGGGTGGGGGAGGCTCAGGGGGTTGGAGCGAGGAGGAAACAGAGAAACATAATGGAATAAGTTATGAGTAGGCAAGATGGACAGATAGAGAGCAGGGAGAGATAAATAACAGAAATGACTGCTGGGGAGGAAAGACACATTTGGGGCAGAGATTTTTCACATTCTGAGTTAGTACGCAATTTGGAGCAGAGAAAGATTAAAATGAATCCAAAAGATTATCCTCAAAAAGAAAATGCCTGGTTTCAACAGTTTGGGGATTTTGAGTGATTTTTTTTTCTTTTATTATAAAGTTCCTGTTGCTTTTCCCTTCATTGTAAGGAAATAAAATGCTTAAAGCAAAAGTCAGGAAGAAGCTTATGCTTCACAAGTACATTAAAATCTATATAGCCCATAGTTTTTTTTCAAGAGATGGGAAATGAAGATGCAAATGCATTATATAGTCTGATTAACAAGGTTTTTCCAGACAGAACAAAAATGTGCATTACAATGAACGCAGAAATACAGCAGAGTAATGATACCCAGCAAATAAATGCAGTAGCCATATTGAAACACATACGTAGATCAGTCACAACATACAAAAAAACCCAGATGATATTGTCTTGGTCCTCATGTCACCCAAACAGCTCTGACTCATCATTGTTACAGAAATCTTGTGAGACGAGATTTACTCCTGCAGGAAATGTATTCAGGAGATGTCAGACGTGGGTGGTACATGTCAAAGTGGCATCCAAATGAATGCCGGTACCCAGGGTTTCCCAGCAAACACTGGAATATAACGAGACGATCAATGTTATTCACTTCACCTGTCAGTGGTTTTAATGATGTGGCGGGTATATAAAAATTGGCTGTGCTAATGGAGACACATCAAGATGTTCACTTTCTTGCTGAGAGTTAGAGGAGAAGCTGTTATCACTCTATTTATGAAACAGCTAGCATAGTGGATCACAGTGGGAGCAGCTTGCCAGGAAATGTTTACAAAATGCCTACCAGCCTTTCTAAAGCTTACTAATTAACATAGTTTATGTTTATGTTTTTTGCCTGTCAACCCCATGGAGACATAAAGATTCAATTAAATCACTTTCACCAGCTAAAAACAAAAATATGATGCCTAAACTATGATGCCTAAACTTATCATATTGAAAAAAATGGCAAAAAAAAAATCTATATCTAAATTTAAATTATATTCCCTCATATGGCAAACTTTACTGTACTGATCTCTGGACCTTCACGGAAGATAGCAATCTCTGTGATGCCCTTCAAACATTCCAACACAAGCAATATAACCCCGTGTTATGTGTGCTAAAGCAGAGCTCAGAAGGGTATTTTATGGGTTGATGATATTAAGATCTTAGATATGCATAGATGGGCCATTAGCTTATTGTGCTCCTTTGGATATTGTATACATTAACCTTATTAGATACACCTTGCTACTTCTGGGTTGCACCTCCTTTTGCCTTCAGACCTGCCTTAATTCTTCATGACATAGATTCAACAAAGTGTTGGAAACATTCCTCACAGATTTTGGTCCATATTAATAAGATGGCATCATGCTGAAGATTTATCAGCTTAACATCCATGATGTGAATCTCCTTTTTCATTACATCCCAGAGGTGCTTTGTCAGACTGAGATCTAGTAACTGTGGAGGCCATTTAAGTACAGCGAACTCATTGTTTTGTTGAAGAAACCAGTCTGAGATGATTTGAGCTTTGTGACATGGCGTGCTATCCTGCTGGAAGGAGTCATCAGAAGATGGGTACACTGTAGTCATAAAGGTATGGAAATGGCCAGCAGGAATAATCAGATAAGCTTTGCTGTGCTATTTAAACACTGTTCAGTTGGTACTAAGGGGTCCAACATGTGTCAAGAAAGTATCTCCCACACCATGAAACCACCACTGGTTAATACAAGGGAGGATGACTCCATGCTTTCATTTTGTTTAAGCTAAATTTTATCATCAAAATGCTGCAGCAGAAATCAAGACTGATCAGACCAGGGAATGTTTTTACAATCCTCTATTGTCCAGTTTTAGTCAGCCCATGGAAATTGTAGCCTCAGTTTCCTGTTTTTAGTTGACAGGAGTGGCGCCCAGTTTGGTCTTCTGTTGCTGTTGCCAATCTGCTTCAGGGTTTGATGTGTTGTGTGTTCTGAGATGCTCTTTAGCATATCTTGGTTTTAACAAGTGGCTATTTGAGTAACTGTTGCCTACCTATTAGTGTGAAGCAGTCTGGCCATTCTCCTCTGACCTCTGGCATCAAAAATGCATTTTCTCTCAGACCTGTCGCTCACTTGATATGTTCTCTTTTTTCAGGCCATTCTCTGTAAACCCTAGAGATGGTTGTGCGGGAAAATCCCAGTAGATCAGTAGCTTATGAAATATTCAGACCGTACATCTACCACCAACAGTCATGCCACATTCAAAGTCACTTAAATTACCTATCATCCCCATTCTGATGATTGGTTTGAACTTCAAAAGGTTGTCTTGACCGCATCTACATACCCGAATGTACTGAGCTGCTGCCATCTGATCAACTGATCAGGAATTGCTTGCATGCTCTCACCAAATGAAGCTGGGCATTTTCGTGCACCAGCAGTAACCCAGGACCTACTACACCAGTGTAGGGTCTCACAGTGGGTCCAAGGATTTTATCCCAATACTTAATGGCAGTAAGGGCGCTGTTGTTTAGCCTGTAGAGGCCTGCATGTCCCTCCATGGATATGTATCCCCAGCCCATAACTGTTCCACCACCAAACCGGTCATGCTGAATGATGTTACAGGCAGCATAACATTCTCCATAGCTTCTCCAAATCTTGCGCCAATGGCACATATTGATGTGCCATTGATGTTGCCCCTTTAGTACACTTGGTGTTATTTTCATTAACACCAAAGCAGCTGAGATTGATTAACAACCCCTCTGCTACTTAACTGATCAGATCAATATCCCAGAAGTTTGACTTGATGCTATTCTCTGATCAAAAAGTGTTTCGTTAATTTTTTTGAGCAGTATGTATTTTTTAACAGATAGATGCCATGTAAACATAAACTATATGTTTTAGATGTGGAATAAATTAAAAAATTACTTATTGGAGATGTCAACAGTTCTTCTCAAAATTAATCATGGTGTCACACTTGGTTAGACACAGGAAAAGTGACAGCTAATTAAATAACCTCTTTAAACTTGGCCTATTGAGCTGCAAGTGTAAAGATTTATAAAGCTATTAGACAGAGATCTTTTTTCTAAAATCAAAAAGAGGTGAAGGTTTCAGAAAGTGCCCAGTGATCCAACATACACTTTATCCCAAGCACACTGACAGCTTTAAGATGCAAGGACCCAGTGTCACTCTTCCTGTTTTCTGCAGGTATCTTCTTTTGCACATATGAATCAAGTCATATTTGCTTTAGCAAATTAAGTTTTTTGCCCAGAGCAGTCAGCTCTCTAAGGCACTGACTTGTTGGCAAAATGTGTAACTAAAGATGTAAATGTTAGATCATGACATTTGGACATTGTACTCCTCCGTGTGGTCCCAGTTCTTCTTTAACAAGCAAACAAAAAGAGAAACATATTCACCTCAAAGGGAATCAAGACCTAACTTTTGGACATAACTGCAATTGCTTTTTTATAGCAGAGTGAGGCAGATCCCCGGCTATTTACTGTCACTGACTGCTCCTGAGGATGTGAGGGAATGAGCAAGGCAACCAGAGCAAGTCTGCTCCAGCGGAAAAGCCTTGATGGAGGAAGCTTTGAGAGCTGACTTTACAGTGGCACAGCTAATGAGACGAATGAATAAGCTGGCAGAGTGGAGGAAAGGATCACATTCACAGTAAATAACCTGAAAACAGAAACCAAAAAGAAGAGTGAAACTGCTGGTAAGCACAAAATTGTAAACTAATAACCCGCTTCTTGTATTTCTGATAAGGATACATGCTTCTTCATACGTGTGCATCCAGTGTAGGCGTAGTTCAAGTTTTGTAAGCTGTTGTTCGTTTTTATAATTCTGTATGTTATTTATGTTTTGATGAAGGGCTTAAGCTTTGAAATGCAAAACTGTGGAGTTTAATTGTATAATCCAGACTTGGTAAGCCGGGGATATTGCAGGATAAGCAGCAACAGATCTGATCTAACAAGGCACTTTGCGCTGTGGTAGACAGCTTTGAGAGGATTGGAGGGAAAAAGAAGTGTAAGATTTTAACAAGGAAGAGCTTTGGATTTGGTTGGCTTTGTGACTGCTTGACAGTCACAAAGATGCATGCACAATGAAGAGAGAAGGATAGGTTCAAGCTGCGCTCCCACCAGATGTTGTATTGAAATCAGATAGCCTTCAGAAAATCAAAGCATGAACATTGTCAGGCCTGAAACAACAAAGCAGAAATACAGTCACAAACTGAGGATAGAAATGTATTGGAAATATATTTTTATATTCCCAGTTGGTGAAAGTTTGCACTGATAGGTTGTCAAAGCCCTTCTTAGTTGGATTTCTTTCGAAAGAAACTTGTCTTGTATATAAAATATTATTACGGTTACTTGAAAAAGTGGCTTATAATAGATACAATCTATTTTTGTTGTTTATTCTTCTCTAAAAGTAGTTGTGTTTATGCAGGTATGATCGTAATGTTGTGGGACTACACCAATAAAAATAACAATTTTTGAGCATTTAAGTTGGCAAAGCTCACCTTTAAGACCATCTTTTCAACTTCTGTGTCAAACTGACCCGACTTTCATATCAAGGATAGCCATTCATGATAACAGCTGGGTCTAAAACTATTAGTGTAGATTTCAGAGGGAACACTGTAAAACATGTAAAACATACACAAACCTCGTCCAAATCACATGACTGACGCACAGGCTGTAGCATAAAAGCCAAAGTTTGGTCAGATGATGTGCACTAGCTGGCGTGTCCATCAACTGTATAAGGTTAACATTCCTGGGATTCAGTACCATGAATTCACTTCTGAGTCCTTTATGACCTTAAATCATGACACACTTGTCAACAGTTTTTTTTTTGTTTTTTTGGTTTTTTTGCCAGACCACCACAGTCTTTGCAAACCACCCACCACATTTCCAAATTTGTCTCCCGGTGACTTCCCAAAAATAAGTACTGGAGTTCGAGTGCACATTGTAGAGACTCAAATGCATGTGGTCATAATGAAGCTTCTAGGGAGAAATCTAAAAAAAAACAGCAGCAATGCTGAAATCAGACCAAAGAGGCATGAGAAGATGATCTCAAAGGCATTGGCAATTCAAATTATGCAGTATTTTGATTGCACCGCATTTCATATGGGCATTGAAATTTATCTTCCTCTTCAGTCCCCACTTCTGGCAAAGTTTTACTCAGAAACTGTAGGGGGCAGATGTTTAGGTCAACCATTTAACTAGTGTTCTGAAACTACTACCTGTTGATAGTGAAGTAGCCATACTCCATCCAAAGTTAAATGGCTAGATCAAAACCTCCACACATTTCTGGCTTGGATTTGGGTGGGCGGGTGTCCTCACAACCATTTCACACCATGATGGGCCAGCTATTCTCTGATGCTCTTTTTTTATTTGGTACACATCAACTTGTATCACTTACCCGATGAGGTTCTTTAGCTCTTCCCAGTATTAATTAAAACATAACAGATTTCTCTCACTACAAAGTGATCATCATAAAGAGGTCTTTCTCGTTCTGTTTTTGCCTACTTATTTACTTAATATGGGAATATAACCGCAAACACATTTTAAAATAAAAGCTCGTTAAATAACTTTCCATGGTGTAAAACCATAAGAGACTCTCTGGAATGCTGTACTTGGAGAACACTTGGAATACTCGTAGCAGGATCTCACACCATGAGTGTGCATGCCTCACCAAATGAAGCTATTTAAGAATTTATATGTGCAAAAATTCTCTCTTTTTGATTTCTGGAATTCCAGCAGGAAGTCTGAGTTAAGCCATATATCGATGTTTTTTTTTTGTGCCAAAGGCAATTTAGGCTTTTGGCATTTATTAAACTTTTTTGTTTTCAATCCCTGCTCACACTGCTTTCATCACTAGCTCTCCATCTATTTTTTGTCATCGTTGTAATCTAGCTGTGTGAAGAGGATGATGTTCCAGCAAAACTTGTAGTATGACAACTTTGTTATTTGACTTAATTTTATTTTTCATTTTTTTATTTATTGTTTCAAAGTGTCCCTTGTAGTGGATGTGTGTGACATTAGATGGGAAAAATCCCAAAATCCCACTCCTTATTTTCACACTATTTAAGTGCCAAATAAAGTGTCACCCATGTTTTCTATTGGGTGCTCACCATTTCTACAGTAGTGTCCATGACTGACTTTAAAGCACATGACCATATGCCCAGTTCATTCTTGCTGGTGCCTCATTGGTGGGTACATATTTTGGACGTATGTTTGGTTGTTGTTAATTGTTTGGGTTTTTTTTTTTAACTATATTGATGAAGCGTATGCATATAAGTTTGAGAAGGAGGATCTGTACTCATTCATCTGCCTGCATTCCTGGGTGTTCAGGCTGATGTTTCATTCTTTACAGCATTTTTGCTTTGACCCACTGTCAAACTCAGTTCTGTCATCATCCCTCTGACCCAATCATTTTCTTGCCCGCCTTCTTCAAGCCAATCAGCCTCTGTTCCGCGTGCTTTAAATCTGAGTCAAATTCTGCGTTGCAGACTCTCATTCATGCGGCCTGCCTCCACCTTATTTTGGTCACTCATCCAAGTCTCCACCTGCTTCACTGCCACCAAACAATTTATTACTCAAACTATGTAACCCAATAAATCACTTTCAAATTCTTCAAATGATTTCTCCTTATTAAAATAGTGTTTAAATTGTTGTCTGTAATATATTTTATGCTGGCCATGATGAAGGCCACAGGCTGAAACACATCAATCAAATCATAAAGTTGTTCTTTATACTACAAGTATTGCTGGAGCTTCATCCTCTTCAGACTTTATGCTTTTCTTGATGCACAATGGAAGTAGGTGAAGTTGTGCCAGAAACCTCAACTCTGAATCTTATCCTTGTTGTTTCTCAGTCTGCCTTTGTACTCTGTGTTTCCTGGTTGTTCTTTCCCCCGTGTCTTGCATCTTTGCATGTTTTTTTCTCGCTCTGAGGTTTTCAGCTGCTACTTGCTTGTTCACCCGCCTGATTTTTGTATTTTCACAAGTAAGTTTGATGCACCATTTCTCCCTTTTACTCACCTGACTATGCGCTTTGATTTTATTTAAAAATCCTGTCACGAAACCCTGAAGTTAAGAACCCCTGTCCTACAGTAAGGTGTTTGTTCCTACAGACATCTTACCATTATGTAGAAATACCTGTCGTGCTACCGCTTCATATCTTCTATCACTGACAACCCACCAGAATTAACAATGATGCATTTTTTTCTTCCTTCTCATCGTGCCTATTTAGTGTCTTCCAGGTACAAGTAGAAAAAGCCGCCCCCTAACAGTTCCCACTGGAGTAATGCATGATCAACAGAAGGCTCCAGTCTGATCCAGCTACTGGCCATCTGGGATCTGGGCTGCACATGCTTTGATGTCTTACACAGCTTTCCATTTCAGGGAAAAGAATGAACACTTCAACCCAGCTCGCCACACTGACCTCCCACCTCACACACAAATGAAAAGGCACGCACACACCATGCAGCCCCCAAGACCTCATTTGCTGGGTTCAGCCTGTCTCTGCTGCTCCCCATCTTTCATTCATACACATGATGTCTCACAGGACACCAGCTTTGTTCTGTACAGGTGGGTAAACTTTTCATCCACTGAGGATAAGGAAGCTGCAACGAGAGACACAGGTGTCTGATAGAGACTGATGCAGAGCCAGTCTAGCTTGCTAAAAAAAAGTGAAGGTTTTATATTCATGCAAATGCAGAAGCCCTGGAAAAAGAATGGAGAAAATTGTAATATTTTTAACTAGGTTTGCTGGATTCTCAAGAAACCCTTTGTTTTATATTGCAAAATATTAGTTATTTTTGTGTTCTACCAGCAGGAGAGCAATGAGGCTCCTTCATCCCTCAGAATAACCAACCTCACAAAAATAAAAACATGTAATGATGTGTTCAGAGGGACTTCAAGCTGAATTTTCACTCTGTGTGATTTTCATGAAATTGACCGCTAGACTCTTTCTGCAGTCGCTGTTTGTTTGCCTGAACAGCTCATTAGCTCAGACTCGAGCTAATCACAGAGCTCACCAGGAACTCAAGTTCTTTCTCGTATTTCCCGCTAGTTTTTCCCCATTCTCTCTACAATAACAAAAAAGAGGTTGAGAAATCTCAACATCACATGCATAAGCCAACTCTACACCTACCCCTAAAAGTGGCTTGATTTTTCTTTACCAATTCCAAATAATTTTACCCCTCAGTCAGCTGTATGCAGTATGATAAACTTGTCTCTATGATACGTTTGCTTAAAGTTTGAAACCATCACCTTTTATGCAAAAGGTCAAAGGGCATGCATGAGACCACGAACCACTCAAAGCAGTTTCCTAGATTGCCTGATTCATATAGTGTAGTATACTGACTTACACCTTAGGTGTGCCATGTTTGGACAAACTGTACAGGAAGAGAATTAACAAAGAGAATTAACAAACTGATTGTTAATTCAGCAGACCACACCATGAAAGATGGCTGATGCCATGAAGCCATGATGAGAGGTGGCGATCCACCCCCATGTACTCCAGCTTGTCCCTCAGGAGTGCAGGTTGGATAGTGTTGAAAGCACTGGAGAAATCAAAAGAAGTGACTCCCAGTGCTCCCAGGCTTCTCCAGGTTAGACAGAGCTCTGTTTAGGAGGTAGATGATGGCATCATCCACCCCTATGCCAGGCCGGTAGGCAAACTGAAGCGGGTCCATCGATGAAGTCACCAGAGGGTGGAGATGGGTAAGGACCAGCCTCCCCAGAGTCTTCATCAGGTGCGATGTCAGTGCCACCGGCCTGTAGCTGTTGGGGTCCTTGGGGTGCAGTGTTTTTGGCACTGGTACCACGCAGGATGTTTTCCACAGCTGTGGTACTCCAGCTGCAGTGATTATAGTGCTAAGGAGCTTCTGTGCAGCTGCTGCTGCTTCAGACACTTCTTCTTCTTCCTCACTAATTTTATTGGCAGTTGGCAAACTAGCGCATTACCGCCACCAACTAGTATCCCGTCCTCTTCTTCTTCTTCTTCTTCTTCTTCTCTCCTGCTAATCTTCTCTGTACCGTTCTGTCCTCCACATCTACACCT
Organism: Etroplus canarensis; assembly: GCA_015106775.1. Taxonomy (NCBI): domain Eukaryota; kingdom Metazoa; phylum Chordata; class Actinopteri; order Cichliformes; family Cichlidae; genus Etroplus; species Etroplus canarensis. Next base: position 960 of record VUQH01000050.1, on the reverse strand, counting down.
AAAACTAATACTCCTACATGTTTATATCTATCATAGTGCCTTTGATGTCCAAGACATGATCAGAGGCACTATGACAATCATGCCTTTGATGTCCAGCTTCCTTGGCGGAGGTATATGATTACCTCCGCCATCGTGGCGAAGGTCAGTTAGCAGTTTTGCTAAAATATGGTATGTTTTCGTCTTATATATCCTTGTGTGCCTTCAGCTGCTCCCTTGTATTCTCCCCAGGGGGTCGCCACTGCGGATTATTCCACATTGGTAATTGGGCAAAGGTTTTATGCTGTATGCCCTTCCTGACGCAACTCTCCATGGTGAGAGGTGCTTGTGTCCCCAGAAAAAAACACTTTCAGGACAATTTTAAATTTCTCACAGTCAAAATTTGGATAATCTGAAGCATTTTTAGTTCATCCCTGGTACTGAAAGTGAATGTTTAATAAGAGAATATCCACCTAGCTAGCTAGCTAGAAAGCTAGACAGAATACCAGTAACATGTTACAGCTTTTACATTATACAATTGTAATTCCTCAAATTAACTTGAATGTTCTTCTTGGACATTCATTCAGTAGGGACAGTAAAATTGTTTCAATGCCAAGGATTGAACTGATATGTTGCAGCCTGCACAGGCTGCTTTGGTTTTTACATGATAAAACAATACAATTTCCAGTATCATAAAAGCACCAGGTACATCTAAATTTAATTATTTAGATACAAAGAAGCACAAACTTTGATACTAGATTTTCTCCTCAAATCCTTCCATTAGTGGTGTCCTTAAAAATGACAGGTAAACCATTATTCTAGAACTGGCAGAGACCCTGTTTATTTTTGTAACAATGCCCAAAATTAAGTTGATTGGTTATGGAGTTGCCACTGTTTTGCTTCTTTTCTCCTCTTCCCCTTTTTTTTTTTACTTCCAGTAGGATAACTCCTCTTCATTTTCTTTTTTGTCATTAGTTTTGTTTA